>PVJX010007685.1:0-69625 GCA_004027295.1 Dolichotis patagonum
CTCCTGCTCTGGGCTGGAGACCCCACTGTTGTTGGGGATCTGAGCACCAGTGCAGTGTAAACTCTGGATTTATAAAGCATGTGCACAGATGATAGGAAAAACCACAGTAGCTCGGGCAGGCCAGAGCCATGTCCTACCTCTCTAATAAGTATCAAAAGATCCAAAATCCCTAGGTACCCTTTCTTTACTTACAGATTTTCCAATTTTTGCCAAGAGAAGAATAACTAATTTAGCAATACAATAATGTAGGGTTATTTGAACTGTGTTTTAAGTAGATTGAACCATAATCTTGATTTTTCCTTGCAGCTGAAATAAGCAACATCGTTTGTTTACCTTCCTTCTCTGGGCCAAACTCCAGGCTCAGTGGAGGCTGTGGTTTCCTCCCCTCCCTGGGAGCCTGTAAGAAGCAGGGAGAGGAGCAGAAAGCAGCAGTTTCTATTAAGTAACCTTTTAAAATCTGTAGCGGACTGTCCAGTGGTATCTCTCACAAGGAGCATTGTGGTTAATTTGGGGTATAGAAAAGGCAAATTTTGGTCGGTCTTCAGGGTATAGGGAGATTGAAAAGAAGCAATTCTTTATATCAATAATACCTGTGAGTTATGTTTGTTGTTTATTGGGTCCCCTTTCTTTTGCTGGGCTGAGGGTTGCCCTGTTTGGAGTTTAAAGGGCTGTCATCTATCAGTCTTAGAGCAGCAGTCTGTCTCCCAGCAATAACCACATTTGCATTTGGGGCACACTGTTGTTCACATTCATCCTTATAGATAGCCAGCCAGTCTAGGTATTGCCCACTACTAAAAATGGCTCTCACTAGCTGTTTCCAGTCAGTAGGACAATTAAGTTCCATACTGAGTAGTTCAAGGAGTTGTTGGGCAAAAGGCCCTTGGATGCCATCCTCCTTGACTGCCTCCCGGAGGCACTTTAAGGTGGTATGTTCGTGGGATACCAGTGCAAAGGGCAAGCAGGATTCTGATGTAAATTAACAGGAAATGCATCATTTACCTCTTTGTCCCATTCCCAATGTTTTGCCCAATTATCCCAAGTACAGCATAAGCCCTCATAATAATCATGCCATTCTGTAGTGGTAGATGAGATTTTCTATGTATATTTGTCTGACAGTAGGATTTCCATGGATCTTTAGGGTGTAATGACCCAACATCGCCAGTAGGTGGCACTGCCAAGTAGGCAGGCTGGTCCTTCCTGTCAAGTTCCACTTTCATCCTCTGACAGGGTGAAGGTTCCGGCCTGTCAGCACGTGGTGAACTTGGCCGGGGTGGGGACACTTCTCTCGGCGCCATCTTTGGAGCCTTTAAAGGCTCGAGAACAGGGTAGATTTTCAACGGAATAGAGGTCCTCTCCTCTCCTCCATTGAGTTTACCTGAACCCACTGACTCAGCAAAAGATCGTTCTCCAAGTCGCAGGCAAGGGATGGATCCCCAGCAGGCACCGCGTGGCACAAGTGGCAGGATCCACTAACAGGGGGAAGGGCTCTGCATGGACCCCAGTGATGTTGTCCAAACCCATCAAACATGCTCGGATGGTAAGTAAAGCAGGTTGGAGCCCCAGGGGAAAGACTTTCCTCTCATGTTGCTCCGCGACTTGGACTCGCTTTAGGAACTGAGTCCAAGTCTGAGGGTCCCATAGGTAGGTGGTGCGGAGCCAGGGATTAAGGGGGAGAAGGATTTCCCAATACTGGGAAAGGGTGGAATAGGCAAATTTTTATTGCCTAGCCTGCAAGAGGGCAGCAAGAACCTGTGCCTGTGGGTGCTGCTCCTTGCGAAGCGCAGGGCCCATGATGTGGGCGGGGGCCACTTACTGAGTCCAATGAGTCACAATTGCCCCATGTTGGGTGCCACTTGCAGCCTTTTTGGGGCTGCGGGGGTCTGGCAAGGGGCGAGGGAGAGACGACTCCGGAGATCAGGCTGATGGTGCAGATCCGATTTTATTAAGTACAGGAGTATATATAGGATGAATAGGAAGGGTGGAAGTGAGCTCAGAGGAAGGGCGGGATTGAGCTTCAGGAAGGGCAGAAGCAGGCTTAGGGAAGGCGGGGATGCACTGCGGGGTGGGCTCCGAGCGGGGTGGCCCTGGCAGGGATGCTCTACTTGGTGTGCCGAGGAACAGGGAGTCTTAGTGTATTCAGACTCTCTCTTCTGCCAGGGCGGCCAGCCAGACCCCATGACTTCGACCTCCCACAGTCAGCCATCTTATCTTTGACAAAGGGGCTAAACATGTTCACTGGAAGAAAGATAGCCTCTTTAATAAATGGTGCTGACAAATTTAGCTTTCCACATGCTAAAGACTTAAACTAGACCCATGCCTATCACCATGCACTAAAGTCAAAATAGATCAAAGATCTAAATATTAAGACAAAAACACTAAATCTACTGGAAGACAAAGAAGGCAGATGTCTTGAGGACAGGGGTAGGACAGACAGTTTGTGAACAAAAACCAGACTGCACGGGAAGTACCTCAAAGAATCAAGAAATGGAATCTCATCTTATTAAAAAGTTTTTGCACATCCAAAGAAATCACCAACAGAGTGAAAAGAAAATCCATGGATTGGGAAAAGCTTTTCCCAACTGTCACTCTGAGAAAGGACTTCTATCTAAAACATGTAAAGAATTGAAAAAAGAATCAGGCCCCTAAATTCAAAGACCCATTCCAAAAATGGCCATCTGAGATGAATACACAATTCTCAGATGAAGAAATACAAATGGCAAATAAATATATGAAAAACTGTTCAACATCACTTGTCTTTTGAGAAAGGCAAAGTAAAGCAACACTGAGATAAAATCTCACTCCCGAAAGAATGGTTAACATCAAGAAATCAATGAATGACAATCCCTGGATGACTGCAGGGCAAAAAAGGAACACTTCTACATTGTTGCTGGGAATATAGACTGGCAAAACCACTGTGGAAATCAGTGTAGAGATCACTCAAAAACTAGGATTAGAGGTTCCATTTGACTCAGATATCCCCCTTCTGCATATTTTCTCTGAAGAACTGAAAACATCATACTACAGTGATATATGTGTACCCATATTTATAACTACACAATTTATAATAACCAGGTCTTGTAAACAACCTAAATGCATATCAGCTGAGGAATGGATAAAAAAATGTATTTTTATACAATGGAGTACTACTTAGCTATAAAGAAGGATGAACTATATACTTTTATAAGTAAATGGATGCAACTAGACACCATACTCATAAGTGAAATAAATCAGACTCACATGTATAAACACTGTATTGTCTCACTAGTGTAAGAAGCTGAAAGCAAATTAGATCCAAAAGTTACAATAGATATAGTGAAAGGGAAAGAAATTGCTCAATGGGAAATCATACTGTTTGACCAGTTTTGCACACCTGCATCTGGAAACCTGAGCAATTATTTTGAAGATAACAATACGCAATATAATAACCATTGTTAAATTCCTAGCATCTTGTTTTGAAATTCTATATCACTATTGTTTTTGTTGTCATTGTTGTTATTGTCATTTGGCTTTTGTTGTTTTTGTTTGCTTGATTGCTTTTTTATTTTTCTGTGCTTTTTTTCTTTAAAACAAAAAGAGGTAAAAAAAGAAATGAGCCCTTCCCCAGGGTTCTTTTCGGGACCCATCCCATGCACACGCGCGCACACACACACACACACACACACACACCAGGAATTCCAGTAAGAAAAGAAAGATCCTTGTCTTATGGGACTGCCCAGTGTCCAGCTTTATATGGTTCCGTGTGCCTGACACAGGCCCCTGTGGGTAGTCTTGCTTCTCTCTCTGTCTCTGTCTTCATGATAAACAAAAATACTGCAGAAAACAATGTAACATAAATTGACCATTTTAACCAGTTTTATACATGTTAAGTATTGTACCACAGCTCTCCAGAACTTTATCTTCCCCAACTGAATCCTTGTATGCATTAAACACTAATTCATTCCTCCATCCCCTCAGACTCATGCTACCACTACTGCTTTATATTCTTATGAATTTGACTACTCAAGATAGCTCATAAAAGTACAATCACAATATTTAAAAAAAAAGAATGAAATTTGTAAGATAGGATCAGAGCAGTATTTACTCAATAATTATTCCCCAATAATTATTTGGATGTGTAAGGCACTGTGGAGTAGTCCACCTAATGTCTCATGAATTATGAGATTTTTTTCTATATTCATTAGTGGGATAAGGTTTTACTCCAGGCCCTAAGGGAGTACTGAGTGTTTCTTTCCCTGGCCTCAGGTAGTTTACTTGTGCACGCATGCGGCTCATTCCTCTGTTGAATCTCCAGATTTCTCTGCACAGAGAAAACTCTCCAGAGTCTAGCTGCTTGGTCTCCCAAATTAGGAATTCTTCTGGGCTTTGCCTGAGTTTTACCCACTGTGCCTCAGCCTATGAATCCTCATAAGGCAGTAAGCTGGGGCAATGTGAGGCTCACTTCCTTTGTTTCTTATCGCTCTAGGTAACTGTCCTTTATTGCCTGATGTCCACTGTTTAGAAAACTACTGTTTCATATATTTTGTCTTTTTGTTTTTGTTGTTTAAATTGTTTCAGGCAGGAGGATAAATCTGGTCCTTGTTACTACATCTTGGCCAGTAGTTGCCTTTTGATTTTAATTTACTTTGTAAAGCCTTTGCCAGCTGGATAATAAAGATGAAAAATACTTTCATTTTCCAACTCAGCCTGCACTGGGCACTTTATCATTCTCCTAAATTCTGCTTGTAAACTAAGTTTTGGTTTCATCGCATCTCTGTTGTATGCTACAAAACCAGGGTCAGTCAACTATCACTTTCAACCTTTTGCCTGAGATCACCTTATCTACCATGTTCCATGCTACTATAGACTACTGTTTTGGAAATTGTTTCAAAACCACATAATGTTCTTGTAGCCAAGTGTAGCAGTTTCTAGCTAATTTTTTAGCCTCTGCTGTTTCTAAACTGCTTTTACAGCTTCTGTCCTAATGCCTTGTCCCAAAGCCAATGACTCATATTTCAGTCTTTTTAGGACAACACTCCACTTGTACATGTCAATTTCCTTATCATGTAGGTTCTGACACATTATAAATTGCACTAAAATTTTATGCTCCATTTTAAAACATTTATTTAGATAGGTTTGCACATCAGCGTTTTGGGCAATGTACAGCTGAGCCATTTTTGTAGCTTGGATTGCACTCAGATAAACACAGCTGAACTTACTCATGGTGTTTCAGTTATTTGATAGGTGTACTGGGTCTGGTTACTTCATAGTAAATTCTTTACAGTTCTTCCTCCAGAGCTCTGAGTTAGAGGTCCTTTTAATCCATCAAAGCCAGTTTTTCCCCCCATTGGATCAGTTAATACTGAAAGTAATAATTCTCATGCTTGAATTTAAATCTCTTTATTCAGTTTTCCCTTTTACAGTACTGACTTCTTTTACTATTTATCTTTCCATTTCCCCCCATATGTTGGAAATTATGTACTTTTACTGTTTTTAAACCAGTTTCCTTGGAGAGTATAATATGCATTCTTAATTTATCATAATCTAATATTGATTGTTGCTTTTATTCTGCTGCTACACAATGCAAAGATTTTAGAACACTTTAACTCCACTTATTCCCTCTTCAATTTATAGACCATTGTTATTATTTAATCTTTGTATATTTTAATTCTTATAACATGTTATTATTTATTTAGATTTTACTCACGTTTACCATTTCAACACTGTTCATTCTTTCAAGCACCTCTGATCTTCCCTAAAGAGTCAGATTAGCATAGGTGGTGGCAGAGCTACCTGTAATAGGTGGCCACTAAACAACTGAGCAATTCCCATACTCCACTCATCCATAAGCAGCTCTGGATCCAGGGGACATGCATTAACCCACTTGGGACCCCTCCTGGAAATCCAGGAACTGTTTTTCTTCTCCTGCCTTCCTATAAACACCTTGCTCATTTGAAAGAGAGAGAGAGGAAGGGAGGGAGCGATGGAGAGAGAGTTGAAAAAGGATCAGCAGTGACTACAAGATAATGACTTCAGGGACGCCATTACAGGTTCTTCAGAAAAGGGGAAAGTAGTTTCCTCAGGCAGAGTTAAAAAGGGATGCTTTTAATGGAAAAGATGATGTGAATCAGAATCTTCCCGTAAATCCTTATTCAAATTTTCAAGATGCCCTTCATTCCCAATGATCCCTCACCTCGACAGAAAAGGATCTTAGTTTTTGTTTCTTTGCTACCATAATAGAAAACCACAGATTGAGTAATTAATAAACAATACGTGTATATTTGGCTCACAGTTCTGGAGGCCAGAAACTCTAAGAGTAAGCACTGGCAACTGGTGAGGGCCTTTGTGCTGCTTCAAAACATGGTAGAAAGGTGTAAGCACATCTGAGACAGAGAGGAAATTCAGGCCAAACTCATCCTTTCATTACTTTCCCTTTGTAACAGCATTAACCCATTCATGAAGGCTGAGCCCTTATGAACTAATCACCCCTTAACATTGTTACAATGGCAATTAAACTTCAATATGATTCCCAGAGAGAAGAAACCCTATGAGGGTGGGAATTTGTGCTGTCAACCATTCCTAGGATTAGACTTTGGGTTTGACTTTTGGAAATCCCCGCCTGGTGGCTATCAGGGATAAGGGTTCCAATCAGGGTAGTCTAGGAATTTTCAGGTCTCTATAAAGGCCTTGAGGTGAGAATTTAAAGTTCCGTGCTGACCATTTTGCTTCTCCAAATTCTTCAGCAAGCAACCAACCCTAATATACTTATTTTGACTAAAATGTTCTAAAGTGGGAAATGCAGTATTTGGTTTCCCAGAGTCTTGCATTCTAGGGATTCTTGATTAAAGGTGATAATTTGAGTAACTGCTTTGCTACTTTATTCCATGGAGTATAAGCATCCTCTTTCTCACTGAAAGGAAGGTTACTAGTGCCTTTAAATCTAATCAGATTAGAAAACTAAATGCAGAGAACTCAGGTTGAATTCAGAGCACTCATTCTTAAAGATTTTTTTTGTTCTGGAACCAACTCAGTACCAAATTCTGTATCAGTCAGCACTGAACCAGAGGCAGAACCAGTAGGAAATGTATACAGTCATATACCCCATAACTACATTTTGGGAGTGCATGTACAATGGTGGTCCTATAAGATGATACTGACTCATGACATTGTAACTATCATAGTTTGTGTAAGAATACTCTATGATATTCACACAATGATTAAATCACCTCAACATGCAGTTATCACAATGCAGCTGTGATGGTTGTGATATGTCAATTTGACTTGAGTAAGAACTGCCTAGCAGATTAGTAAAGCTGTAGATGTGTCTGCGGATGACTGACATGTAGGTCACACACTGGGGAAGGAAGACCCAGCACAGATATGAGCAACACCAACCAATAAGCTTGGAGCCAGGATAGAATAAAAAGAGATAGAAAGAAATCTTCCCTTTTCTCCTTTGGAGGAGCACTAGCCTTCTCCATTGCTTTTTTAAATTTTATTTAAAAACCAAACCAAACCAAACAAACAAAATGGAAAAAGAGTAGCAACAATACAAGATTCCAAGGGAAAAAAAGAAAAGAACAAAAAATACTGAGAAGTTATTACTTGATAGTTTACATACTGTCATCTTGGAAATAGTTGATCAAGTTACAAAGTTAAAACATACAAAGTACACATTCAAACAGTGAGACTGTCAACAGTTCTGCTCCATGATCTAACACAAAAACAGTAATATGGTCATTCATCTTGCACACTTAAACATACATGCAATTGTATCCTTTAGAGCACTTTCTTTTCCTCTCTTTTTTACACTAGCAATTACACATTTTGGGTTTTATTACTCCTACAGTTCTTATTATTTTTTACACTAGAGACACAATGAGATATTTATAAATATGGTTCCTATTTATTTCACTAATGAGGATAGTCTCAAGTTGTCTCCATTTTCCTATGAAGGCTTCAAGGTCATCCTTCTTCATATCTGAGTAATACTCCATTGTATAAAAATACCACACCTTTTTCATCCACTCTGCGGTTGATGGGCATCTTGGTTGTTTCCAAGATTTAGCTATTACAAATTGTGCTGCTATGAACATGGGTGCACATATATCACTGTGATATGAACTTTTCAGTTCCTCTGGGAAAATACCCAGCAGGAGAATAGCTGAGTTGAATGGAGCTTCCACTCCAAGTCTTCTGAGAATTCTCCATACTGATTTCCATAGTGGTTACACCAGTCTACACTCCCACCAGCAGTGGAGCAATGTTCCTTTTCCCCCGAAGACTTGCCAACATTTGTTATCAGTTGATTTCTTGATGGCAGCTATTCTTTCAGGGGTGAGATGAAATCTCAATGTTGTTTTAATTTGCATTTCTCAAATGACCAGTGATGGTGAACATTTCTTCATGTATTTATTTGCCATTTGTATATCTTTATCTGAAAACTGAGTGTTCATCTCAGATGCCCATTTTTGGAGAGGGTCCTTGAATTTGGTCGGCTTAATGTTTTTCAATTCTTTATATGTTCTTGTCTCCATTGCTTTTGAATACTCATCTCCAGTTCCTTCAGCCTTCCAGTGTAGACTCTTGTGCTTTTCAACCCAGACCTTTCAGCTTTCTGGCACTGAGTTGCACCAGACTTTGCAGTGAGCTCCAGGCCTTCAACCTTCAACTGTATCCCCTGGCTCTCCAGTGTGCAGATGATCATTTGCAGTCTTCTACCCATGATCCTTCAGGCAGCTGTTATAAACTGTTGTCATATTAAATTCTTTTAATCATACTTATGTATGATATTAAATTTGTTCCTCTAGTGAACCCTGATATAGTTGCCCTGATTTTAACTGATGCATGGCTGTGTACATGTATATACTGATTCTACATTTGTGTATACTGAGTCTGTGTGTGTATGCTGATTGTATATATATTCTATATTTGTGTATACTGATACATACTGATTCAATGGCATTAAGCAGCTCAGAAATCAAAGAGGCTGGCAGAGGATCCAGGGGAAGATAGAGGAATCATAGGCCTACCTGCTGTTTCATGCCAACAAGGAGAGTCAGTAGATCAGCAGCAGCACATGTGTGCTTCCTTGTTGCTTTCCAGTCTCTCAAGAATTTCCTGTGGCCCATCCTTACCAGGAACACACAAGAAAGGCAATTCTGAGGCGCGAAGTTCATTCCTGGCCAAAGTACCCATTATAAGGCTGTCGCCTTCTCCAGTGATTATATCCCTTCAAATCTTCCTTTTGTTCCTGAATTAGCGTTAGTAAATTTGGTTTTCCCTAAGGAAAGAGTCCATTTGCCTAGTTTTAAAAATCAGTGGCATCTTGTGGCACTCTTCATAAATATATGCAATTTTTATGTTTTATACAAGTTAAAATTTTAATTTAAATAATTAAAAATACTTATTCGCAAAAAAATTACAGAATTGTTGTGAACTTTTTAATCAGCATTTTCTGTTATATCTATAGTTATATGCCTTTTGTACTTAACTAATGGTTATATTTTATATTGGTTTTTAGCTTAAGAGCAGTATGATCAAATAATGTATAATTTTGTTACTGATTATTTGGTATTAGAGATTTGTAGTAACTTTATGAATTCTCTAAAATTTATTGCAGTTGTTTGTGATTATATTTATCACAATCACACATCTATATGCAAACAGTGTACAAATAACTTACACACCATCAGGTGAATTGGGCTGCCCTGTCTTCTATACACTAACTTCTTATTTCCCTAATCAGTTATCACAGTGTTGTATTTAATATCTCCTTTTAGCAACTTAGTCAATTTTTGCATTAAAAATTTAAAGCTTTGTCATTAAATGTAATTACAATTTTTGTGTCTTCCTGGTAAATTATTCCTTTTCACATTCAGTAATGATCTTTTGGAACTGGAGATTAGCTTGGTGGTAAGGCATACTTAGCTAGGGTGCACACAACCCGGGGGTCCAACCTCCAGCACTGCAAGGGCTAGGGACAATAGGTACAATAGGCTAGGTACAATAATGATCTTGGGTGTGTGTGTGTGTGTGTGTGTGTATGCATGTTTTCCAGTACTGCAGATTCAACAGACAGAGTGCTGAGCTATACTCTCTCCTGCCTTGTTTTAAATTTTATTTTGAGACAGAGTCTCATTAAGTCACTAAATTGCTCAAGCTGGATCTTCCTGCCTCAGTCTCCCAAGTATTGGGATTAGAGACATGCACCACTGCACATGGTGATTAATGACCTTTTTGACTCCTAATGACATACTTGCCTTTAAATCTGTCCTGTCTTGTGGTAATATTGCTATGGTTTTCATTGTACTCTTCTCCCACCCCAAGGTTTCTTTTAATTTTCTGTAAGCTCAGTTATACTCTTAAAAAAGATATTTGTTATATTTTAGCCATCCGGTATGTGTAGCAGGGGGCTTGTAGGTTTGTTCCTACTTCTTGAAGTTCTAAAGCTTTTAAAAATGAAACCTATACTTACCTTGAAACAGAAATCTGTTTGATAGTAAATCAGAGTAACAAAATAATTGTCCAATATTTATATAATCAAGGCCTCATCAATGATGTTAAATATTAATTATAGGACTCAATCTAAATAAATTGACTTTGATCTCTAGCAGACATTTGAAAAAATAGTTTTCTTCCATAGTTTCCCATAGGAAACTGATATAGCCCCCTTCCCTGAAGGCTGACTCCCCCACGAGAGGATCATTGGTTTATGGAATTGCAAAGAAGGATAACAATTTGAATATGGAAGCAGGCTTATTTTATTAATAGCTTGCTATTCCTCTTTCCATCCCTCAGTCACTTCCAGATGTTGCACTTCATCTTTTTTTCTGGTTCTCTGCGGCTTCTTTCAGTGCGTTTCTTATCTGCACTGGTCTCCCAGTTCAGTGGTTTCTAAGAAATCAACACTTGGCTCAAATGTTAAGTGGCGATGTATGAGTCCTAACACTGGAGGCAAATCTTATCAGCTGACATTTAACCTTGTCTTACCAAATCAGGTTGTTAGAGGTTTCAAACATTCAGTTGGTACATCTGCTTGTGGCATGCATAGGGAGTCTACTTTTGTCTATTACTATGAATTTCAAGGGTTCTGAGAAAAAATGTGATTTGAATTTAGCTGTTTATAAGGAGCTTGAGGGGAAGTCTTCATTAGTAGTGAAACTACTTGATATGTGATTTGTTCAACTTCTTATACTTATGCACTACATAGAAAGCTTTTAAAAATTCATTGAAGTCAATGCTTCCATCTTTGTTTAAGTCCATTCTGTTGGCAAGCTCATCAATTTGAGAATCACCAACTTGAACATTGTAGTGAGAACTGAAAAGTTTCCACATGGTCCGAAATTCTTCCATGGAGATTTGGCCTAAAAGAATATAGAAGACAATGAGTGCTCATGTCAAGATACACTTAAGAGAGGGGTAGGAAAGGCATATTAATTGAATAGTCCCAGTGAGAAGCTCATTAGCATACCTAACCATCCAGCAATGAAACACATGAAAAATTAAGATCATATATGTAAGAAATAGCATGCCACTTTCAACTACCAAGTGATCCTGAAGTGATCGAAAGCCAGAATAGGTAAACAGTGATGGAATGTGGACTGTGGAGCTAAATGGGACCTCAAAATTATAAGAACTGAAATCTAAGAGTAAGGAACATGGAAGGATGGCAAAGAAGACAATAGCATCAAAGCAGAGGAAGACAGTACTCTAGGAATTAGTAAGAGGACTGCAATCAATAGTGTTGTCTTTTTTTTAATAGGCAATACTTACTTTTGTAGGTCAACTACTGGTGTGTGTGTGTGTGTGTGTGTGTGTGTGTGTGTGTGTTTTCAATGGTCTCTTATAGTGGGGAAGTATCTGATGTATAATGCTGGATATTGAACCCAGTGCCTTGTCTATGGTAGGGAAGCATTCTACCATTGAAGCTACATCCCCAGCCCAATATATTTTTTAAGTTTGAAAATAAGTATGCATCCAAGTTAAACCAAAGAGTTTCCACAGCTCTCAGCCCCCAAAGCTGAATAAGTACTCTACAAATCATTTTTATTTCAGAGTAACTAATATATTAAAATGGAAAGTGAATTATCTTTACATCTGTGCTGGTGATTTATCAATGAGACTACCCTAGTTTTACCAGTGGCTAATTGGGTTTCTACAGAACGCTATCCTCTTGAATACAGAATTTGTGGCCAAACTAAAATAACAATAATATTAAATATGTATTCATCTTTCTCCCTGAGTTTCATCAAGTTTGGATGAAAAACGAAATGTATGAAAAGAATTTTGATTTTGGAGAAACACACTGGCTTTTGCTTTCTACTACTACTGATGCAATCAAAATCCATTTACCTGAGCGATCAGCATCAATGATATTAAATATCATTTGCAGGTCATATCGGTATCTGTACAGAGTTTCAATTACAACAGATTGAGCCTAAAATAAAGATTTTCTAAGTGTTAAAATATATAGAATTGATGACATTAGCTTTAGCAAATGGAACAAACAACATTATTACCAATTCAAAGTATGTGATTTAGATAGAAATTGGAGAACACAAGCCTTCTATTGGCCCAATGATCTGTAATCAGATAAAAGATCTGCTTTTGTGTTCAAAATGAGTAACGCGGCGCTAAGTAACAACTGCCAACTTTTACAGCAAGCTTTGTGCAGATTAATTCATTTAGTCCTCTACAGCCCTAAGGAACCAGAACATAACTCAGTATTATATCCATTTTATAGATTAGAAATCAAAAAGATACCTTTCCATAGTAACTTTCTCTAAGGTCACATAGCTATTAAGTGGGATTTGATCTTAGTTGTTTGAAGCCAAGACTTATGATCTTAGGTACCACAGCAAACTGCCTCTGAAGTGAGGTCAAAATCCTCCTTCCTATGGACATTTTAGATTCCAACCAGCACTTCTTAGTTTCCTACTCTGTTCTCATTTTCCCTGCCATCACTCAAGTTCTAACTTCAATCAGGTCAATGTTATAACTAATTGCTGATGAACTGCTAATAAATGCTGGGGTCTGATACCTCTCCCTGGTAAGTTCCCATTTTAATAAAGGATTTTACATTTTTAAATTCTTAAGACATATTCTGGGTCATGTCAGCAAGCCTATATGTTGTCAGGAAAATCATTAAGTATTTTAAATTATGGCATGAAAAATGGATGTCATGTCTACGTTCAGCTGGACAGCATTTAAAATAAGAATCCCATATTTGATGTGGTTATCTTGATGAAGGTTTATCTTCTTTTTGTTTTTGCCTAAATTTAGAATACACAAATTTCCTGAACAGATGTTAGTGTCCTTCAGAGATTCCCTTTTTGGCCTTTCCTTAGATTGCCACTCCCATCCCTTGCATGATTTTACTCTGAACTTTTCAAAGGACTAAGTTACTTAGAAGTCATACAAAGGGTGTTTTGCCCCAGCCAGCTTGTGTCTGGGGCTATGTGTTACTTGCCTCTTTCACTGGTTTTTCAATGCGGATATCCTGGAAGCTAGACATGTAGTCAGCGTATCCATCTTTGTCTATGTTGACCAGATGCGAACTCAGGGTTCTCCATGGTAAATTCAGCCCCAAAATGTTCTCCATAGAAAAAGCCCATTGGGTCACTGAAATTTTTCCTAATAACGACAACAACACAATCCACATAATTTGTTTACAATTTGGCAAAAAGAAAAAAAAAGATGTGAGACCCTTGGTAGAGTCAGTGGGCAGCCTGGGGTTTTGAGGCCTGGGACTTTGCTGCTCTCCTCTGTTATCTATCCTACCAAGCCCTAGACCCCCAAGGAAGGAATAACTAAGGATAGGCCTTCATATTCCATAGATTGTACCCTTACTGTCATGTTTAAGAAATACCATTTTGGGTATTAGATTTTTTTCTTTTTTCTGATTAACCAAGTAAGGTATGCTTATTAACAAATATCTTTATTTTTTCTATGTATATAAATATGTGTTTACATGAGTATGTATATAGTTTATTTTTCTTAAAATCAACTATACATTATACTCTAGAACATGCCTTGCTTTTTATTCTTTTTTTTTTAATTTTTGAGACAGGGTCTCACTATGCAGTTCGGGCTAGCCTTGAGTTCACTATGTAGCCCAGGCTGGCCTCAAATTTGCAACAATCCTCCTACCTCAGCCTTTTGAGTGCTGAGATTACAAGTGTGTATCACCACGCCCAGCTGTTTAGCATATGCTTTATATACATGTATTGCATGCGTTAAAACACACATATACAATTATAGAGGCATACAAATGTTTATTATGTTTTTAAAATCATGGACATCCATCTAAATGAACAAAGATCTGTATCGTTGCTTAATGGTCACGGATTCCATCATTTCCTTAGGATCACTTGTAACAGTGGAATTACAAGATCAAGGGGTATACAGATGTTTTTCAGTACTGAGGATCAAATTGAGTCATAGTGGACCCTTGAGTTATAGTGGACCCTTGAGTTATGAACTCAATTCGTTCCTGAGGGCTGTTTGTAACTCAAGTTTTCAACTGAAGGCTCGCGCTCCTCTCCACAGCCTTCCAAGTCTCTCTGCTGTATACAGAGAGAGTGTCCTGTATGTCAATGGCCTTAGACATTGGCCCAAGATTTCTCCATGAACCTCATACAGGAAAGGATGTTGTAATGTTCCTTCTAGAACTCTTAAAGTGTTACATCTGTATCTGAGACCATCTGGAAGCACAAGTGGACAGGTTTTGGGTCATAACCCAGGACTTTGGTCATAAATTGAAACTAAAATTCCAGTCATAAGCCAAGTTGTTCATATGCCAGGCCAGTCGTAACTCAAGGGTGCATGATACATCCTCAGATCTCCTTTTATTTTTAATTTTAAGACAGGGTCTCCCTAAGTCACTACATTGTGCAGGTTAGTCTTGAACTTGTGATTCTCCTGCCTCAGCATCCCATAGTGCTGAAAGTATAGGTGTGCACTATCGCACTTCACTATGGTATGCAGGTTTTTAAAGCTTTGCGTATACACTGTCATCCCTTGGTTCCAGAACCCTCTATGGATACAAAAATTTGCAGATATTCAAGTCGCTTATAAAAAATGATGTAGTATTTGCATATAAACTACACACAACCTCCTGTATACTTTAAATAATCTCCAAATTACTTATAATAATAAATACAATGTAAATAGTATGTAAATAATCGTTATTGTATATCATTTAAGGAATAATGACAACAAAAAAACAGCTGTACATCTTCAGAAGATACTCTATTTTTTTCAAATATTTCAAATATCTATTATAATATTTTGTTTTATTGGTATGGAAAATGCAGTGGTACCCACCTTTCTAGTGGGTTTCACTGGCACCTCAATGGATGGCTGCAGCCTTTCTAGTCTGATTCACTAGCTGGGTGCCCATCAGTGAACTTTTGCCCCATTCAGTGGGCCATGAGCCACTTGCTCTCCAAAGAATTTCAGGCTTCTTTAGAAGTAGGGAACTTTTCTCAGTTTGGTCCTCACTTGGGTACTTTCTCAGCCTTAGAGGTAAGAGTAGTTCCTCCCTATACTTGCTATTCCTGCATTTTTAAGGTTTCTTTTATCCCTTTTAGTGCTTGTCCTTTATTAGTTAATAATTCTTCATATTAAACTTCCTCATGTCATTTTGGAATCCTAAATAGGCACTGAATAATATACCAGTATACGGAAATGCAATCAATTTATATGTACTGACCTTGTGTTTGACAATTTCCTAAATTCATTTATTAATTCTAGTAGCTTTTCTGTGGATTGGATTGGATTTTCTAAATATTCAATTGTGTTGTCTATACATAGTGACACTTTTTAACTCTTAATTTTTTAATGTGCCTTATTGCCCTGGCTGGCTTCCCTGGTTCAATGCTGAATAGATGTCTTGACAGTGGGCACATCTGTATTAGTTTCCTATTGCTTCTGTCACAAATTTCCACAGGCTTAGTGGCCTACATTACACAAATGTATTCTCTTACAGTTCTGGAGATCAGATGTCTAAAATCAGTCTCATTGGGCAAAAGTCAAGGTTCAGCAAGGCTGGTTCCTTCTGGAAGCTCTGTGGGGATGATCTGTTTCCTTGTTTTCTTCCAGCTTTTGGCTGCCTGTATGCCTTGGCTTGTGGCCTCTTCTTCCATCTTCAAAAGGTGTCGCTTCAATATGTGCTGCTATAATCATATCATCCTTCTCTGTGTCTGCCACATCCCTTGTAAAAGGACCATTGTGATCACATCAGGCCCACTGGGCAATGCAGGAGACTCTGCTTGGCCAAGATCCTTAGGGTAGTCAAATCTGCAAAGTCCTCTTTACCATACACACAGATTCTGGCTACTAGGATGTGGATATATTGGAGTACAGGACATTATTCAATCTACAACAGCATCTTTTCATCTCCAGTCTTCCTCCATTAGGTATATTATTTGTCACAGGCTTTTGTAGTTAGAGACTTTATGAGATTAAGAAAGTTTACTTTTTTCTTAGTTTTCTAAAACCTTTCCTCCTTCCCTTTCTTCTTCCTTCCTTTTATTTCCTTATGCTAGGCAAGTGTTTAAAATACACCTCCCCAGCCCTTCTAAATGTTTTCTAAATCCATGAAAACAGGGTGAAATACACCAAATAATTGTTCTCTTATTTCAAGAGAATTATATGACTTCTTTAATTTTGTTAAAATGGTGAATTATACCAGTTGATTTTGGAATGTTAAAACAATATAGAATGTCTAGTATTCCTAGAAAAAGCCAAACCTGGTTGTGATATATTAATCTTTGGCTAATGTTTCATTTAGGATTGTTTTAATCAAAATTTATCAGTGAAATTAGTCCTTAATTTTCCTTTTTCATAATAAGCTTGTTAGGTTTTGATATTAAAGTTATGCTGTTTTGCTAAAATAATCCGGAAAGTATTCTATTTTAATTCTCTGGGAGAGTTTGGGTAAAACTTGTTTTGTTTCTGAAATGTTATTGTAAAGGTTAATGTCTGAGACCAGAGCTTTCTTCAAGGAAAGTTTTAATTTTTTATTTTGCTTTGTTTTGTTTTTAATTTTTTTTCTGAGACAGGGTATCACTCTGTAATTCAAGCTGGTCTTGAACTCACTATGTAGCCCAGGCTGGCCTCAAATTCACAGTGATCCTCCTGCCTCAGCCTCCTACATGCTGTGATTACAAGCATGAACCATCATGCTTGGAAAATTTTCAGATGCAATTTTTTTTCTCCATCTTCTTTCTTTCCTTTTTTTTGTTTTCTTCTCTTCTGTTCTCTTTTCTGTATTTTTTGAGACAAGGTCTCACTATGTAGCCAAGGTTGCCCTTGAACTCATGATGATCTTCCTGCCTCAGCCACCTAAGTAATTTCTTTAAATATAGAATTTTTCAAATTTTCTATTTATAATTTTGTCAAATTTAGTCTGCACACATTTATATGTACAGATGTATGTATTTTAGGAATGTGTTCATTTCATCTAAAATTTTAATAATTAGCATAACAGTTTTCAGAATATATTTTATGACATTTCAATGCTCATAAGGTATGCAGCAATAGCTCCTTCAATTTTGAGGTTGGTTGTTTGTGCTTGTGCACATGTGCTCTCTCGCTTGCTTGCTCTCTTTTCCTTTCTTATCAGAATTTTAGCAATGTTACCAGTTTCTACAACAAACAATTTTTTGACATTGTTGATCATAGTTTCATCTTTTAAAATGCATGCATTTAAGGTTCAACAATTCCTCTCAAATTTATCTTCCTTAAGTTCTAAGCATTGTATTTTCTTTCTCACTCCATTTCAGTGCTCTAATCTCAGAAGCACATTTCTTATTTCTAAGCCAAAAGAGGATTTTACGATTAGATTATGTAGTTAAGTTGCAGCTCTAATCACTATGTCAAGGAATTAATGTATTGTATAATGTTTCCAACCCCTCACAATCTTTTGAGATTTCCTTTCTGTTGTTCTCTATGGTCAAATTTTATGAATGTTCCAGTTTTGCTTGAAAAGAATATATATTCCAAAATGTTGGGTATATATATTATTTTTTCTTTTAAGAAAAGTTTGCTAATATCTCATGTGTCTATTCTTTTAGTTTCTGAAAGAATAATATTAAAGCCCCCACTATTCCTGGGGGTAGTGGCACACACTTGTAATCCCAGCTGGCTCAATATGGGGTTGGGATATGTGGTATTAACCATTAAGACTGCCTCAGTTATCTGGGAGGCCAAGGCAAGAGGAGCAAAACTTCAAGGCCAACCTGGATAATTTAACAAAGCCTTGTCTCAAAATTAAAAAAAAATTAAAGAGCTGGGGATGTAGCTCAGTTGATAGAGCTGCTTGCCAAGAAGCATGAAGCCCTGGTTTTAACACTCCAAAAGGAAAAAAAAAGTCCCAGTGTGAAGGGTTTTTCTACTTCCCTTTATTTTGCCTGGTTTTGTTTCACAAATTTTTGAGGTATAAATAATAAATGCATGCACATTTAAAATGGATTCAATTAGCAAATCAAATATTTTATAAATGTGAACTATCTTTTTTTATCTCTAGTAATATATATTTACTTAGGAGTCTACTTTGTCTGATATTGATAGAATGGTTCTAGCTTTGTTTCTGTCAGTATTTTCATGGTATTTTTCTGAATTTAACTTCCGATGTTTTGTGTATGTGATTCTACTCTCTCCTTCTTTTCCCAGCTCTTGTATCTGCCTAGCAATGTAAGGTTTTGCTTTGTTTTGTTTTGTGTTTTGTTTTGTTTTGAGACAGAGTCTTGCTATATAGTTCAGGCTGGCCTGGACTCACTATGTAGCCCAAGCTGGCCTTGAACTGGTGATCTTCCTGCCTCAGCCTACCAAGCGCTGGGATTACGGGCCTGCACCATCACGCCTGGCTTTAGGAATGTGTTTTTTTAATGCTTTCTTCTAAGATTTTCTTTGATATTGGTGCTCTAGAGTTTCACCAAAGTGTATGTAAGTGTGGATTAACTGTATTTATCCTGCTTGAGATACTGTTCCTCTTTACCTATCACCTTGAATATTTCATCAGTTCTGGAAATGTCTGATATTATGTTAAATATGTCCCTTTTTACATTCTCTTCTCCTGGTACCATGATTACACATAAGTTAAATCTCATTTTACTGCTTGTAACTCTTAATCTAATTCTTTCCTGATCTGGATCTAATATTATGTTTAACCTATCCTTTGTTTTTACTCATTATTTTAACACGTTTACTTGTACATCTATTTTGTTCTTGAAAGAATTTTCAAATACACATTTATAATTCCATCTTTTCTTTTTCTTTTTACTTTCCCAGCACTAGGGATTGAATCCGAGACACCATTCATGCTAGGCAAGCAGTTTTACCACTCACCTATATTTCCAGCCCTTTCTATTTATTTTGAGACAAGGGCTCACCAGACTGGCCCAAAACTTGTGATCCTCCTGCCTCAGCCTCCTGAGTAGCTGAGATTACAGGCATGTGTCACTGCAGCTTGCTCTTTTATTTCTCTAAATACATTTTTACTAAGTATTTCATATTTTGTATTTGATAATATGAATATCTGATGTCCTTGGGAAACTAAATCTGGTGGTTGTTTTCTAATGATTCTCACTCATTTAGCTCATCTTATCGCCTGTTCGTTAATCTTTGGTTGTGAACTCATTTTAGTTGCTCTTAATGTCTGAATATACTAGTGGCCATCTTCCCATGTGGAAGTCCCAGATTCAACTTTTCCATCTTTCTACTATACTGCAGTTTAGTGTCAAGAATGATTGCTACTTGCCCCAAGGAAATCTAGCCTTTTGTGTTCCAGTTTCCCATATGTGGTTCAAATTATCTTTCATAAGGAGTTGGGACCTAGTCAGGAGATTTACCATATTGTGAGGCTGATAAATGCATTAAAATTCTATGTCCTCCAGGATCTAGTTGTTTCTCAACATACTACCAGAATAGAAGTCCAATTCAAGGTTGTTGTTAGTCTTCTAAATGAAAGAATCTTACTGAAAAGGAGATGTATGCCTACTTTTGAGTGAATAATGGATTTTTAAATTTTCTTTTCTTTCTTTTTTTCTTTTTTGCACTGGGGATTGAACCTACAGCCTTTGTACTGAGCTCCATTCCCAGCCTTCTTTATGTTTTTTAAATTTTGAGACAGGGTCTTGCTAAGTCACTAAATTGCCTGAGCTGGTCTTGAACTTGCAATCCTCCTGCCTCAATCTTCCAGTGTGCTGGAATTATAGGTATGGGCCAACATGCCCAGCTCAACTGTTTTCTTTTTATCATTCCTTCCTACCAAAAATAGAGAATTAAAATAATAATGAAGCAAAGAAAATGATCCGTATGTAACCTGATGTGTTAAAAAATGGTAAAATCATATCATTTGATTACCTGATTTACTGTGGTCTCGAACTTGGAAAGCATGAATGAGGTCAGTTTTTCGTGAAATAATTTTCTCTTTTAATATCCTGATGGCACTGCTTTCCATAATAGTCACCCTATGTTAAAAAAACAATAGTTAGGTAAAAGTTATATAAATCATCTGTCTGTTTCTTTTAATTTGCTGTGTTACCGCTTACCTGTTTCCACTTTAAGTGAATTGTCTATATTTACACATAATATGTTACTAGATGGTGAATGCGTGTGTGCATGTGTGTGAGCACGTGCATGTACATTCTGTGAAATTTTAAAAGGACTACAGATAATGTTTTCCTTTTGGATATCAAAAATTCATAAGAATAATTATTTGAAAAACAGGGCAAATAAAAAGGGACTTGCTATACCTAATATTGAAATTTATCATTATGTTACTGAAACAAAACTAAGTATTGACAGAAGACAAGTCATATATACACACACACACACACACACACACACATTGCTAGAACGTAACAAAAATTTCACAAATATAACCAACTATATATTTGTCTAATATATATGACAACATAAGTATTACTATTGGATAGAAAAGGATAATTTTAAAAATATTTCTAACACAGTTAACTAACCATCTGGACTCAAATTTTACCTCAAATCCGTTACAAAATTAATTTGAAATAATAGAGAAACAGAGAAACAAAATAGTTATGAAGTATACAATTATCCTTTGGTGTCTATGGGAGACTGGTTCTAGGATCTCCTATGGACACAAAACTCCATAGATCCCAAGTCCTTTATATAAAATGGCATAGTATTTGCATATAACCTGTGCACAGTCTCTTGTATAGTTCAAATCATCTCTAGATTACCAACAATACTTAATGTAAATGCCATGTAAATAGTTGTTATACTATATTTTTTTGAGGAAGGATGACAAGAAAAATGTCTGCACATGTTCAGAACAGACTTAATATTTTTGAATGTTTTCAATGCAGAACCCACAGATTGAATGGCTAATAGTATATCAAAAAAGAAAAGAATGGCAGATGTAAATCCAACCATATCAACAATGGCATAATATATGAATAAATTAATAAAATAAAAAGTCAGAGATTGCAAGACTGGATAAAAACAAAACAAGATCCAACTATGCATTGTATATAGAAGACACATCTTAGTTTCAAAACTACAAAGAGTTTGAAAGGCAAAGAAAGAAAGAAGAGAGAGAGAAAGAAAGAGACAGACAGACAGACCAGCCAGCCAAACAGAACCATAAGAGAATTAGAGTGGCCATGCTAATAGACAAAATAGACTTTAGGACAAAAACTCTTACTAGACATAAAGAAGGGTATTCCATAGTGATAAAACAGTCAGTAAAATGAAGAAAACAAAACAATTATAAACATATATACCTGACAACAGAGACCAAAACTACATGAATTAAAAGCTGACATAAATGAAGAAATAAACAACTCAACAATGATGGCTGAAGATTTCAGTACTGTCTTAGTCACATTTCTCTTATTACTGAGACAACATACCTGACATCCAAAATTAAAGAAAGGTTTACTTAGCTCACAGTTTGTAGAGGTTTCAGTCCATAATTGGCTGGCTTCAAAGCAGGATGGCCTGACTGCAGGGCAATAGTTCATGGCAGTGGAAGACAGCAAATGCAACAAGAGCAAGCCTCTTTCCCTCCCTTATATTACATGCAGGCTACCCACCCTAGGGCAGATGCAGCATTCACATTGCCAATCCCAGCACTAGGTGATGAACCAGTCACAAACTCTAGATCCAGCCACCTCCAAAAAGCCTACCCTCATGAGCACATGAGGCTTTGGGGGGACATCCAGGACCAAACTGTAACAAATACTCTACTTTCAATAATGGTTAGAGCAACAAGATGGAAAATCAATAAGGACATAGAACTTGAACAACCAACAAACCCTAACAGATACATTCCACCCAGCAACAGCCACATGTACATCCTTTTAAAGAACACATAGAATATTTTCCACAATAGACCCTATGCTAGGCTTAGGGTCTTAACATTAGGCTTAGTCTTAACATTTAAAAGGATCAAAATTGTACAAAGTATCTTTTCTGACCACAAAATAAACAAATTAGAATTTAATAACAGAAACAAATTTAGGGAATTCATAAATATGAGGAAATTGAACCACACAATTCTAAAGAACAAATGAGTAAAAGAAAAAAATCATAAAAATCACAAGAGAAATGAAAAAACTCATGAAGATGAAGAGAGAAAAACACAACAAACCAAAGCATGGGATGCAACTAAAGTAGTGCTTAGAGGATAATTTATAGCTAAAAATATCTATTATAGGTGTAAATAATTATAAATTTAATGATAAATACCCATATTAAAATACCTATATGATAACTATTAATGTTAGAGACAATTATATTAGGTATTAATACTTATTGCTGTAAATACCTCTATAAGTAAATATACTATATTTATGCCTATAAATACCTATATTAAAAGAAAAGAAAGATATCATTCAAATCAATCTTCTACATTAAAATTAGGGGACAGTGAATCCAGTGAAGAAGGAAGGAAATATAAAAGAACAGAAGAGAAAATAGAAAAACAGGGGAGAGCCAACATGGCTGAATAGAGGAGGAGAAGATCAACTAAAAACACGTGCACCTGGAAGGAGGGAAGGGACATACACCCTGGTACAAAAAAATCAATTTGTATAAGATTTTAAAAGAGGGGAAGTGGCCTACAGGGCTTTTGCTCTTGTACACCTGCGAACAGACATTTTGAGAACTTCCCAAATAGCTAGTGGGAACCAAGGGCACAGCAGAGTCTACCCTCATGGGACAGCCTTGCAGCTATGTGAGTCCCTTCTTCCCTTGGTTCCTCTCCCAACACCTAGGA
The DNA here is from genome assembly GCA_004027295.1 of Dolichotis patagonum. Classification (NCBI taxonomy): domain Eukaryota; kingdom Metazoa; phylum Chordata; class Mammalia; order Rodentia; family Caviidae; genus Dolichotis; species Dolichotis patagonum. The sequence goes on from PVJX010007685.1 coordinate 23,243, forward strand.
GGCTGCAGTCCAGCAGCACTTTTGCTGGCACTCAGCAGGGGAGAGTGATCAGGAATGGGAGAGGCTTCCCACTCCCCATCTCGGACTCCCAGAGGATAAACAAGTGGTTGCTGCTTGTGTTGAGTTTTCAGTATTGGACCCCTGGCATACCTGAGTCAGTGTTGGGAGCCTGCAGTTTAGTTCACTCCAACTAGGATATTTATCCTGTGCACAGAGCTAACACTGGGCTGGTCTGTGTCCATACCTAGCACCTTGGGCTCACTTGAGTGTACGCAGCTCTCACTGCTCTGCTCCAGTCCTGGACCTGTCAGAGACTCCATCTGACACCCAGTACCAGTCCTGGGAAGCCTGGGTCTCAATGGGGAACTCCAGTCCCATGTGAATCTCTGCCTGGTACATTTGGACAGTGGCAGTGCCCATTAAGCACCAGGCACACTGCCCCCACTCTGGGCAAGCAGGGTGTGCATCCTGCGTTTTGCCAGAGTCCCCGGAGCAATCCTTGCCTGGCGCAATAGGCCAGGCCTCTGTCTGGTTAGCAGCAAGGGTCAAGGGCCTGCCTGTTTAGCTAAGAGCTCCAGAAACTCGTGAGGCCCTGCGCCCTTACTGAGACTGCTGAAATCTTTCCCTATCAGTACCAGGACACCTGCATCTCCTCTGGTCCCTTACCCCGAGGTGACAGGGGCCTCCACCTGGTGTCTGGGGCTGGTCCCACAGAAACTGGAATATGTATCAGGTACTAAGTTTTGGCCCCCAACTATGGCAGGATCCTCAGAACCCAATTCTCTGCTCTTTTTCTGGGCTGGTGTAACAGATCAGGCAGTCGCCACAAACGGGTTTACCCACAAGGGGACCACTAAACTGAGAAACCTTCACACAGATCCACAGACTATAAAGAGGGGCAAAGAGGAACGTGACTTGTAAGATCAAAGTCTGCAGACTCTGGGAGACAATACTCATCTGGAAATATGTAGGATTTTTTTTTTCTTTTTCTTTGTCTTCTTTCATTTAACTCAGTTTTTTCTTTTCCCCTCTATTAGAATTTTATTATCTATATTATTGTTATTATTATAATTATTATATATATTATGATATATTATATTGTATATTATATCTATATTATTATAATTACTATTTAACTATTGATGGAGTTTTGGAGTTATATTACACATTTTTTATTCCCTCTTTTATAAATATAGCATTTTTAATAGATTCTCCCTTTTTTCTCTTTCTCTTATTTTCTCATTATCTTTCAATCTGATTCCTGAGTATTTCCTCCTATTCTCTTTTTCTCTAGTTTAATCTCCATTCCCTTTTATTTATCCTTATTCTAGCTCATTTTGCATTATTGTCATCTAATACTACTAATTTTCCTTTACTCCTTAATAAGACCTTTTATACCAATCATACCACCTTCTTTCTGTTTCACTATTTTTCATAATGTATTTTTTCTTTCTTCATGCTCCTCTATCTACATCATATAACCTTATGAATCTGTAGTTAGTTAATTATATCTTACTATGAGTATTATTCAATGTTAAAAGGAAGAAAAATTGCTCTATTGAGTAGATACTTACTGTACATAAATACCTGGATTATGTTATAGTTTGTTATAGATCTTATTTCTATGGTTAAACTTGGTACAGTGTTAGCTATTAGAATTTGTCATAATTTAGTGGGCGCTTGATACTCGTTATTGTTCATTGTAGCCAAGGGGACACAGTTATTGTGACCAATGTATGTTCTGTGTATGCCACTATCCAGATTGTCTGGGAGTCATAAACATTACTACAGCCGATTACCAACGAACTGAGTACTAGGCCAAAAAGGCTGAAATCTTTTTGCTCTAACAAATGAAGGTGGTAGAATCCTGAAACAGACCCAAAGACCAATAGTTAGCTAAGCATAAAGGATATCTCTGAAAAGTTCATGCTGTTATATCCAGAAGTAATTCTCTCTGCAAAACATAAGGACAGAAACCAAATGACTTAAAAGTAAATAACAGAAGGGCTAAATACTATCACTGGACATATGAAGCTGAAAAGATTTCATGAGGAGGCCACATGTTACTACAAATCTTCATATAATCACAAGCTCTTCTCGCTCTACTAGACCTCAACCCACAGTACTCCTCCAAGAAAGGAGAGGGAAAAGAAGGATATATATAGCAACAGAAGACCCCTGAAGTCTCACAACTCTCCTGAATCAGAGCAAGGGTTTATAAGGGGAAAGGAAAACAAATACCAGGTAGCAGAACTCTACAAAAAGTTTATAGAAATGGTGAAGAAACTAGACAAGTTCAAAGAGGAAATGAATCAAAAGTTCACAGCAATTTCATTCAATATGACCACAGTGAATTTAGGAGAAATAAGTAAAAAACTGAATAATCTAACCAAAACAGTTCAAAACTTGAAAGAGAGAATCAACAAAGATACAGAATCCTCAAAAAATGCCAGGTAAAAGTATCTGAAATTTTAAAAATTGTGAAGAATTCATAAATTGCAAAAGTGACCAGTGTGAAGACAGAGTGTCTGAAATTGAGGACAAAACAGTGAATTATGATGAAGTACTCAAAGCCACAAAGAAAATAAGAGAACAAGAGAAGATTATCCAGCAGCTATTGGATGACAATAAGAAGACCAATCTAAAGCTAATTGGAGTTAGAAAAAAACTAGAAAATAACAGAGATGGATTTACTAACATGTTCATATAAATAATATAAATTCCTAAATATATGAAAAGAGTTTAACATACAAGGAAGCAATGCTTATAGACACCAAATAGATATGATTGAAAAGCTCACTAAGGCATTGCCTTATTAAATTACCAAATATCTAGCAAAAATCTAGAATTTTAAAAGCAGTCAAAAAAATAAAAAATCATATATTAAAGTAAACTAATTAGAATCACAACAGACTTCTTAACACAACAGACTTCTTAACCCTAAAGTTTAGAAGAGCTTGGAGTGAATGAAGTATTTCAAGCTCTAAGAGCAAATAAATTCCAACCTAGACTAGTTTATATAACTATATAGGATACATAGATATCCATTGAAGGATATAAAGATATCCTTCAAAATAGATGGAGAAATAAGGTATTCCCAAGTCAAAGTCCAGCTCAAAAGGTACATGAGTTCTACACCAGCACTGCATAAAATACTTAAGAATATTCTTAAAAGAAAAATGAAACTGACACAGCTAAAAACACAAAGGAAATGAAAACTCCAAGTAAAATCAATGGATAAACAACAAAAAAGTCAAGAAAAGAAAAACAAAGAATTTACTATCAGATAAAGAAGGTAATGATAGTAAATAATACATCTCAGTAACATCTCTCAATGTGAACAGTCTCAATTCTCTAATTAAAAGACACATATTGGCAGACTGGATCATAAAACATAATCAAAATGGCCATACTTCCAAAACTGTTATACAGATTTGTTGCATGCAAAAAACTCATCTAGAGCCAGGCATGGTGGCTCACGCCTGTAATCCCAGCACTTGGGAGGCTGAGGCAGGAGGACGGTTGTGAGTTTGAGACCAGCCTAAGCTACAAAGTGAGGTGAAGGCCAGTCTGAACTGCATAGAGAGACCCTGTCTCAAAAAGACAAAAAAGAAACCCTAATCTAATCCCAAAAGATAGTCTTAGGCGAAAAATTAAAGGATGAGAAACATTATTTCATGCACTGTGACCCTGAAAACAAGCAGAGGTAGCAACTCTAATATTGGACATGGTAAACTTTAAGCTAAAACTGTTTAGAAGAGACAAAGAAGGTCACTACATGCTAGTTAAGGGAATCCAACAAGATGAGATAACATTGATAAATCAATGTGTACCAAATACGGGAGCACTTATGTTCATAAAACAAAAGCTACTGAACTTAAAAGCTCAAATAAACATTTACACAATCATATTAGGGGATTTTAACATCCAATTTTAGCAAAGAGATAGATCAACTAAAAAAAAAGATCAATAAAGAAATATCAGAGCTGAACCATACCCTTGAACACATGGACATAACAGATTTTACAGAGTATTCCAGCCCTCTACAACAGAGTATACATTCTTTTCTCCAGCACATGGTACTTTTTCCGAAATAGTCCACAAAACCAGGTTAAGTAAATATAAAATAATTGAAATTACCCCATGCATACTATCAGAGCACAATGAAAATAGAAATCAATGACAGAATAAATCAGAAAAAGTGAAAGCTCCTGAAAAATTAACAAAATATTCCTACACAACCAATGGGTCATAGAAAAAATTAGAAGATTTCTGGATGTTAATGATAAAGACTACAATTTGCTAAAACCTCTAGCACACTATGAAAGCAGTTGTAAGAGGAAAACTCATCACAGTCAATGCTCACATTAGGAAAATGGAGCAAGTTCAAACAAAAAACCTATGAGAAATCTTAAGATACTTGAGAGACAACAATAAATCAGCCCCAAACCAACATTAAGGAGGGAAATTATACAGGTAAAAGTGGAACTCAATGAAATTGAGACCTAAAAAGTACAAAAATCAATGAATCTTTGAAAGAATAAATAAAATAGATAAGCCCTTAGCCATACTAACCAAGAGAAAGAAAAGACTCAAATCAATGCAATTAGAAATTAAAAAGTAAAATCACAACAGACATTGTCAAAATCCAGAAAATAGTAAGTATTTTGAAAAATTGTATTCCAATAAATCAACAAATTTTGAAGAAATGGACAGATTCCAAGACACATACAAACTACCAAAACTAACCAAGAAGACATAAATATGCTTAACAACCTGATGACAAGCAATAACTGACACAGGACTAAAAACAATCTAAACCAACTAAAAAAGCCCAGGAACTGATTAATTCACTGCTGAATTCTACAACACCTTGAACGGGGCCAGGGATTTAGCTCAGTGCACACGCGCCTGCCTTGCAAGTGTGCAGTCCCGAGTTCAATCCCCAGTACCAAAAAAAAACCCCCAAACCAAAATCAAAACAAAACCTTGAAGGAAGTTGTATCACCAGTACCACCTAAACTCTTCAAAGAAATTGAAAAGTACAGAGTACTCCCAAATACATTTATGGAAGCCAGTATGACTTTGACTCCAAAACTAGGTAAAGACCCAAGTAAAAGGAAAACTATCTTCCTAATGAATCTTCCTAATGAACATAGATTTTAAAAAAGTCCTCAATAAGAGATTAGCAAATAGAATGCAGCACATCATCAAAAAGATCACACATCATGACCCAGTGTTTTTCATCCCAGTGATGCAAAGGTGGTTCAACATACATAAGTCAATAAATGTAACAACATAAACAGAAGCAAGGTCAAAAAACACATGATCATATCAAAAGATACAGAAAAGACTCTCAACAAAATTCAACACTCCTTCATGATAAAAACCGCGAAGAAAATAGATATACAAGGACCATACCTGAATTTATAAAATCTATTTATGACATAGCAACACCCAAAATCATATTAAATTAAGGAAAACTGAATGCATTCCCCTGAAAATCAGGAACAAGACAAGGGTGCCTTCTATCACCTCTTCTGTTCAACATAATACTTGAAACATTAGCTCGAGTCATCAGGCAAGACAAATAAATATAAAAGGGATACCTATAGGAAAGGAAAGACTGACATTATCATTATTTGCACATGACATGATACCTTACATAGAAGAACCAAGGAACTATAGCAAAAAAACTCTTAGAATGCATAACCAACCTCAGGAATGTAGCAGGATACAAGATCAACATACAAAAATCATTGGCATTTATTTATTGGCATTATACCAATAATGAACTTGATAAGAAGAAAATTATAAAAATAATACCATTTATAATAGCTTCAAGAAACATAAAATACCTAATCAAGGAAGTGAAGGACTTCTGCAAAGCAACTATGGTACTCTAAAAAAGGAGAATGAAGAGGACATCAGAAAATAGAAAGATGTCTTCTGCTCCTAGATAAACAACATCAGTGTTATCAAAATGGTCATATTCCCAAAACTGTTACACAGATTCAATGCAGTGCCAATCAAAATAACAGCATACTTTACGGAACTAAAAGAAACAATCTTAAAATTCATATGGAAGCAGAAGAGAGTTGGAATAGCAATTTTAGGCAGTAAGAGCAAAGCAGGAAGCTTTACAATATTAGACGTCAAGCTACACTACAAAACAATAGTGATAAAGACAGCATGGTGCTGTAACAAAAACATATGAAAAGATGTGTGGGTCAATGGAACAGAATAGAGAATACAGAAACAGCCCCAGACACATTCAGCTATTTGATCTTTGACAAAGGGGCTGAAAGCATATGTTGGAGGAGAGTTAAACTTTTCAACGAGTGGTGCCACTGTGTTATTTGTTTGTAGAACATTGCAATTGGACCCATATCTCTCACTGTGTACTAAGTTAAAATCAAAATGGATCAAAGCTGTAACCATTAAAACAGAAACATTAAAATTACTGGAAAATAAAATAGGTAAAACACTTGAATACATGGGTATAGGAAAGGATTTTCTAAACAGAACCTGAATCTCACAAGAAATAAAAAAATCAACAAATGGGATTATATCAGATTTAAAAGCTTCTGCACAGCAAAAGAATCAATAATAGAGTGCAGAGACAACCTACAGAATGGGAAAATTTTTTGCCAGCTACTCAGACAGAGAGCTAATACCTAGAATGAACAAAGAACTCAAAAAATTTGACCACCTAAATTAAAAGACCCAGTCAAGAAATGACAAGTGAAATGAACAGACACTTCACAGAGGAAGAAGTACAGATGGCTAACAACTATATGAAAAAAGATGTTTACCATCTCTGGACTGGAACATCCAGAATTATGAGCTAAATTAACCTTAGTCACAAATGACTGCTAAAGGGTATACATTTGATTTTTAGAATGGTAAAAATATTAATGGTAATGGTTGTACAACTCTATGAAAATACTAAATATTACTGAATTATATATTTCAAAAGGGTAAACTTTAAACTATGCACTTATTACCTCTTGTCTTTTTGATAATAACCATCCTAATAGGTATAAGGCACAATTTCATTGTGGTTCATTCTCATTTTCATTTCCCTGATCATTAGTCATATTAAATACCTCTTCATGTACCTGTTAGCCATTTTTAAATCTTCTTTGGAAAAATATTGAAGTCCTTTATCCTTTCTAAATTATATTTTTGTTTTATTTGTTACTGACAAATAGGTTAGGGGACTGAGTAGGTGTCAGGATCTTCTCTACATTCCAATATGAATGAATTGTATGAATTCCTTATATGCAGGAATTTTCATTGTAACATCATTTTAAAATGCAAGATCCTGAAATGAATCTGAATGTCCATCATTTGAGGAGGAGTTAGTCACTTCATAGCAGTTATGATACATATATACTACAGAATATTATGCACTGATCAAAAAGAATGAATTTGGTCTGTATGCACTAACCTGATATTAAGGATATAATCTTCGAAGGGAAAAAGTCAGTTGCAGAAAAGAGGGTGTGAGTGATCCTACCTTTGTGAAGAAATGCACACATGTTGTTTACAGTCTTTCTTTTCACACTCAGATATACATTTGATGGGGAAGTTGCCTGTTTTGTTCAGTGCTATGCTTAGAACTGTGTCTAGGACAGTATCTGACATGCAGTAGGTGCTCACAAGTCATTGTATTCAATGAATTTATAATTGTCTATTTTTGTAGGATCAAGAAGAGGGTGGAAGGGGCCACTCTTGGTTGTTAGTTTTAGTTACTTCTGGGGGGAAGGATCATTGGAAAGCAAGAGAAGATAATTAGTATTTTCTTCATACTTATTTCTTTTTTACTTGTTAATAAACAGAAGGTTTTATAATGTAAAAAAGTATAAAAACTATAATGTTACAGGGAAAAAAGGAAGATAAGCTATGAATGTCATCACATGGAGAGATACTCAACATTTTATTCACATATACTTTTGGGTAGAGGACAGAAGAGACAAAACCAGATGGAGCTGTTTGTGGGACAGAGAAGGTTATAGGTTAGGGGACTGAGTAGGTATCAGGATCTTCTCTACATTCCAATACATTCATAAATATTGACTTCTGTATCCATGTAAAAGGCTGTATTATTTTAAATTATTCTTTTTGGTACCAAATATGAGTGTATTAACCACTTGGTGTTTGGAACTGTTTGCATTTTGTTTATATGAGTGAGAAATTCTCAAGTGGGTCTCTTTGCTCAAGTGGCTACTCTTAGTGATTTGGGACTGGTTCTACTCAGTCACCCATACCAGTGCTTGGAATTCTCAAAATACACACACCTTTGGTGAAGAGGCCATATGCATGTTGAATTAGTTACTTGGTACTGGAAAAATTTTAGGTCAATGCCATAACTCAGTCTTATGAAAGCTCCTCGATTGCTGCCATCTTCATAATAATTAGAAGCAGAAAATACAGTAATAACCTGAGTAAAGAAAAATACTGTCAGCTTCATAAAGTTAGTTCTCAAAAGGTCATACAATAAGGTTGTAAATGACTCAATTCTTAAAAAGCACAAATAAAACAAAGTTCTTATTTCCTGAAAATTATACAAGTCTTATGATTTTTTAAAAATTTTTAAAGAGAAAAAAAGCAAAACAGAAAAAAGGGTAGAAATAATACAGAATTTCAAAAAAATAAACAGTAAGAAATCACTAGTTGATAAATTACATACTGTCCTTTTAGAAATAGTTGTTGAAGTTACAAAATTAAAGCACACAAAATGGACAGTGAGACTGCAAACAGTTCTGTTCAACAATCCAACAAAAACTTAGTAATATGGTTATCAATCCTACACACTTCAACATACATGCAGTTATATCCTTTAGAGCACTTTCTTTTCCTCTCTTTTTTACAATAGCAATTACACATTTTGGGTTTTATTACTCCTACATGTCTTATTATTATTTAAACTAGTGATACTATGTGATATTTATAAATATGATTCTTACTTATTTCACTTATGAGGATAGTCTCAAGTTGCCTCCATCTACCTATGAAGGCCTCAAGATCATCTTTTTTATAGCTGAGTAACATTCCATTATATAAAAATACCACATCTTTCTCATCCACTCTGTGGTTGATGGGCATTTTCTTTTTTTCCAAGATTTAGCTATTACAAATTGTGCTGCTATGAACATCCCTGTGACATGACCTTTTCAGTTTTTCTGGGAAGATACCCAGGAGGAGAATATCTGGGTTGAATGGAACTTCCAATCCTAGTCTTCTGAGAAATCTCCATACTGATTTCCACAGGGACTGCACCAATCTAAACTCCCACCAACAGTGGAGCAGCATTCCTTTTTCCCTGCAGCCTCGCCAACATTTGTTATCAGTTGATTCTTGATGACAGCTATTCTTTCCAGAGTGAGATGAAATCTCAATGCTGTTTTAATTTGCATTTCTCAAATGACCAGTGATGGTGAACATTTCTGGGTGTAGATTTATGTTGCTTGTGACTGTTTGGCATTCTATATGCCTCACTTATCTGTATATTGGATTTTTTCCCCATGTTTGGGAAATTTTCTTCTGTTACTTCTCTGAATAGTTTATCCTTATGTCATTTGCATTGACCCCTGCATCTTCATTGATGCCTATTAGTCTTATATTAGTTCTCTTGGCATCATCCTGAAGCTGCTATATTGTCATTTCATGTTGCTTTGTTGTTTTTTAAAAGTCCTGCTCTTTCATGGTCATTCACTCTGATTCTGTCCTCAAGGTCCGAAATTCTATCCTCAGCTTCATTTAAACGGTTTTGCCAGCTTTCAATAGAAGTTTTTGTTTCTTGGATATCTCTTTGAATTTGTTTCATAGATTCTGCTTGTTTTCTATATTGTTAATTCAAGGTTTCAGTCAATTTCCCATGTTCCTGTATTTTTTATCTATTTCTTCTCTGGCTATGCTGATCAGCTCCTTTACTAAGATTGTTATTTCTGTCTTTATGTGAGAAACTATTTCTAATTTGATTTCCTCTATAGCCTCATGGATTTGTTTATTTCACTTTCTATCTTTTTGGAGATTTCTGGGGTGTGACTTTTACAGTCCTCTATTTCAATTTCACCTGTACTTGCCCCTGATGGGGTAGATGTTTGAGATTGCATTTTGCTTTTTTGTTTTGTCATTTTTATCCTTTGGGCAATTATTTGGTCTTTCAATCCCAATAGTCTCAACTGTTTGTAATGTGGATCTTAGGGTTCTACTGTGTGGTTAATGTTTGTCTGATTGCTGATTACCACAGTGAAGAGGAGGGCCAGTCGTCTAAATTCTTCAAGCAGGGCCTTTTGGGTGAGTCCTATATTCTTCCTGGGATGACTAGCCTAGGAGTATTGATGTAGGTCAACTTTTAGTTCCTGCTGTTACTTTATCTTCAGGTTATCTCAGGTCACCAAATCTCCCTGTCTATAGTGTTTGTGTCAGCTGAGGCCCTACTGTGTCCCTATTGTGTGCCTGTGTGTCTCCTAAGCCCTTTTGATTTTCTCCAAGTTTGGGGAGTCTTTATTGGCCCACTCCTCACTCTGATGTTCTCTGTATGTAGGAAGGAGTCACCCACACTCTTGCCAGCAAGTCTTACGATTTCTTAAGATTCCATTGGAGGAAAACAAAACAAAGGTTTCTACTCAGTGTCTCCAAGGCTACTAATGCCTGGCCACCTATCCAATATTCCCAGTGCATGGCCTTGGACTCTTATGTGCAATTTTAGTGCCAGATCTTTAGCTCCTTTGTAATATTTGCTTTTGAAAATTCTACTTTTCCAAGGGATAAATCCTCTATTTTCTTTCCTTATAATATTTGAATATTCAAAATAAAACTTGCCTAGTATCTCAGTCTTTTTATTTGAGCTAAGCAATTTAGACCTGTCAGGGCTCCACGAAATCAGTGCTTTGAGGGAAGAGAAATAGGGACTGGAACAATGGTCCATGACCACTGTCTTGGGAAGGACTGTGCTTTGGGCCATAGTTGAATATGGAAAGACGATACTTGTTGGTGACAAGAAACTTGGTTTAGGCTCAGTTCTGTCCTAATGAGCATGTAACTTCAGACAAGTCACAGCTATTTTCTATCATCTCATTACAAAGAAATCCTAACTAATACTTGCTTTATTCATTTTGCCATGTTAGTATAAACCTAAACCAAATAAAGTTAAGAAAAGCATAAGTTAAGAATCAACATAGCAACACCACAGAATTTGCTATTCATTGTTACTGTTGTTAACCACAGAAAAAAAGACCTCAAAGGACAACTGGGGACCGGAACCAGTTCCACAATCTTCACCTCTTCTAGCTTTACCAACATCACTGAAGACGCACAACACACCTCCTTTTAGAGGTGGTAGCTAAACTGACCACAGCAAACAGCTTGCTTGGGGATGCTTATTCAACCAAAGGAAGGACAGAGAGCTTTTGTTGGTTTGTTTGTTTGATTTTGTTTCCTGCCCTGCACAGGGACTGTGCAAAAACCTGGAAGACAGAAAACTGGATTCACTTCTGTTTTTTCTATATTTTGTGAGGGAAAGCATATCTATAGTCCCACTGTACAGTTGAGTTGTCTTACAACTAGTACCATGTGTCAGAATTTCTGTTTTGGGATTAGTGAAGAGCAGGGAAATAAACCAAACATTTTATAGGGTATGGGACAGTTAGGTCCCTTTGAACAACCTTTGTGGATCCTTCAGTCTCTGGTTTCAGTTTGACTGTAGGGAAGATGTGTTTCCATGGGCTTCAGATCAGACATACTTTGTAAAGAGACTATGTTTGAGGGAAGGATGTCTGTGAGAATGTCAGCAACAGTGTAAGCTTACCTTCCCATCATGACAGATTTCATAGCCATCAGGCTTACATTCATGAGATCTAATGATCTTCTTCAAGTGGTATTTATTAAGCATATTGGTAGTAATGTCTGGTCCAAAATAGCAGCCCCCTCCTCGGCCTGTGTTTGGAAAACAGCCTTTTGTGCCTCTGGGGTCGCTCCACAGAACATCAACAATCTGGGAACAACAAACCAGGTTAGATTGCTACTTAAAATTGAGAATGTATCTCTTTAGAGTCCTGCTTATTTACCTGAAATATTAATCCAAGGTATTTCAAAGGCTGTCCTCCCTTGTATCCTTTCCACAATATCTTAATGCTCACTTCCATCCCAGTCCCTTTCTAAGGGTCTCAATAACCGAGTTAGCAATAACTATAACCAACGTAGCAATACTTAGTAACTGTTACGGAATCAGACCCTGCTTTTAAAAATCTCTCCATAGTTTTACAAGTTTTTTTTGAAGAGAATAAAACCAAACAAAATAAAACAGAATAGAGTCAATGACAGCAAAACAATAAAAGTGGTACAGAACTTCAAAACAAGATAAAAGGAAATCAATAATGGCTACCATAATGCCTCTTGTTATTTTCAAAACAACTGCCTATACCATCAGGCATAATAAAATCAAACAAAACAGAACAGACTAAAACCAGACAAAATAAAACAATGAAAGCAACACAGTACTTCAAAACAAGATAACAGGAAAACAACAGTGGCTACTATATCTTGTTATCTTCAAAGTAGCTGCCTGTACCATCAGACATATGGACAACTATTTCAAAGATAACAAAATATATTATGGCAGCCATTATTGATTTCCTATTATCTTGTTTTGAAGCACTATATTGCTTTCATTGTTTTGTTTTGATTGATTTTATTCTATTTTGTTTTGTTTTTTTGCATTAAGTTTCACAACTTTGGAGCCTATGAAGTTTTTGTCATGTTCAGAGGAGAAAGCAGCTCCGCATAAGGAGTAAATGTCCTTGTACGTTCAAAGAGATTAGGTGGATGTCCCTGCTGTGTTGTGGACTCAGGTTTTTGTCCTGTTGAGCACACAGTCTGGGAAGCTCTGATTCTTTCCCATCACTGGGAAAGTGACTGGATTGTATCAGCTGTTCTAAATCCATACTATTACAGCAGTATAAACATTTCCTTCTGAGGCTGGAAGAGGAAATGCAGGCCACATAATATCCAGGACTAAAGACCTAACTTATAAGAATATTTTTCATAGAAAATTGGAGGCTCTTTTAAATGGTTCTGATCTATATATGTTCCTTTACAAAAAATCCTCCTATATGACTTTGAAGAGCAGTGATAAGTTATCTTTGCCACTAAAAATAGTGAGAACCTTGAGAAAACCCTCTGGGTCTTGCTCTTGAAATCCTTCAAATCAGGCATTGGGCCAATTGACTTATAAAGTACCTCAAAGTTCTAATAACCTATGATTCTCAAAGTCATTATTTTATTTCAATTTCATTATTTGTGCTGAAGATGGAATCCAGGGCCTCATGCATGCTAGGCAATTGCTCTCCCCAGCCACTCTACTTCCATATGTTTCTTTTGAGGGCATGAAAAAGAATTAATTTGAAGTTGTGCAGTTATTCTTGTGGGTCCAAATCAGGACTTGAAGATGAGAACCATAAGAGTTGCTTTACTAAACCTGACTGTATACCCACTTACATGTCTGATATTGATGGGGAGCTAACAGTGAGCTGAAGAGCTGGCAAGAGAACCACCCTGGAATGATCAGTACCTGGTCAGAACTAAAGAAACCCTGCACCAAGAGCAGACAAGACACTCGCAGAGCTCAGGACTTTTCTATCTCCCCTCTGAATTCAACACTGGCACAACAATATCTTACAAATAAATTAGAATGCAATCTCTTTACTTTTCTAGTGTTTATCACAAAAATAACACTTGTACTTTGTGTTTGGGGAATTTGACTTGACTTATGATATAATGAAGGAGGAAACATGGATCAAAAGGAGATGTGTCTTATTAGGAGGAGATTAAGTTTTCAATTCCTATATTGAATATAAATCATTTATAGCCAAAATTACCCCCGTGGAAAACGTCATATATTACCTTAGGGTATACTACACATGACTTTATATATACAACCCTATACAATAATATGGATATGTAAATGTTTTATGTATATGATAATTGACATTATAAAATAAAGAATATACATGAAAATAAAATCTCACAGTATTTTCCTTTTTTCTCCCTCTTTGCCATACATAATAGTTGAAATTTACACAAACTAAATGTACATATGATGGAAATCTGTTGGACTATAATAAGCGCTAGCCATAGAGTTACCTCTTCAAGAACTTTTCTAAATCAACTTGGGCAAATCACCTTACCTATTAGGGCTTAGTTGCTATTGATGAAATGAAGGAGATACTGTATATCTAACTCTCATTTTTCATTGATCCAAAATCACAAGGGATAACAGTTTTTAGGAAGTGAGCTTCTTCAGAATCCATTCAATGAGTTCTGCACTTTTCTTCTGTGTAGAAACTACTCACCTGTCTAGGTTTACTGAGATTGTGACTGTAACACAGATTTAATTCTAGAACTCACAAAAATTTTTATAAAAGGCTCTCTGTTGGCAAAACAAATTCTTCCATAGAAGCCATTCTTTTCTCTCAACAACAACCTATGCTCTAAAGTCTTCAGTGTTAACTCCACAGAAGATTAAGTATTTGTGACATTCCTTCCTAAAATTTTTCAAACAACCAACAAATGGTAAATTTTTACTGAGCTGCGGTTTTATACGATCATACTGATCTCCTCAAATTTACCTCCAGCACCACAATAAAATTTAAAAAGCAAATTTCCCTTAATCTAAAATAAATTAGAACACAATTAGATTCCACCTCACACAACTAGGAGGGCTTCAATCAAAAGAACAGACAGAGCTGGGAATAGAGCACAGTGCTTAGCACATGGGAGGTCCTAGGTTCAGTGGTTCAATACCTAGCCCCTTTGAAAGGACCTACAATAACAACTTCTTGCAAGAAAGTAGAAAAGTTGGAACCCTTATATACTGTAGGTGGGAATGTAAAATAGTAATGGCCACTTGGAAAAACAGTTTGGAATTTTCCCAAAATGCTTAACTTTAGAATTACCTTATCATCCAGAAATTCCATTCCTAAGTATACATTCAAAATAAATGAAAAGATATGTACACACCAAAACTTGTATATAATTGTATTATTCATACTAGAAAGATATGAGAACAAAACAACCCAAAAATCCATCAACTGATGAATGAATATACATAATATGGCCTATCCATACAATGGAATGCTATTCATAAAGAAAAAGAAATAAAGCCTGACACATATTGTATGTGTCTATTTCAATAATGTTCAGAATAGGCAAATCTATAAAGATAGAAAATATGTAAGCAGCTGCCTAAGGATGGTGGGGGTAAGGGTGGGGAGGAAGGGGAATGACTGCTAATAGGTATGAGGCTTCTTTTTTGGATGGTAAAAACATTTAAAAATTAGATTCTGGTAATACCTGCAAATATACCAAAAATTATTCAATTGGAGGCTTTAAATGGTATGTGAATTATATCTCAATAAAGGTGTGAAAAATATAGTAATGCACTTAGAGAAAATAACATGGTCTGTTTAAAAACAGTACATCATTTTTAATCTATATGTTATAAAGGACAACATCGTCTGTGCTGTTGTCCTCGTCGCCACTCTGGTGAACAGTTTGATTACCTACCTGTTCCCATTCATGCTTTGGTAACTGTTCGGAAGACGAATCTTTTGATGTGATTAGCCCTGACATGATGATAGCACCTGTTTTCTTCTGCTCTGGCCCAGAGGAATTTCCTGGCACTGGAGGTAGCAGCACAGATTTCATCTATAAGACAAATTTGCCATTTAGACAAACCCATTGCTTGTACTGCATGCAGACATTTCAGTACCAGCTAGAGTTCTGTTTATGTTGTTGTGCATCAACCCAATGAGAAACACATGGTCTCCTTTGCCATCTCACCTACCTCCTATGCCTCATAGATCCATCCATGTCTGTAAAGTGGGCCTGTTAATTCTGTTTGCACATTTTCTCAACTAGAGATACTACCCAATAGGGAGAGAACTGCATTAGTGTTTTTAAGGGATCCCAGATACACACATGTAGGTGCTAGTCATGTTCTAAGGTATTATCATAGGAAATGGAAAGAAAACTAGCTTCCACTGAGCCTCGGGCTTGAAGGAGTGCACAAACATCCCTTAAAAGGGCAGGTGCTTTTCATTTTGTTGTGTTTTCTAGGAAAAAATGAGAAAAAGTACGTCTATGTCTAGGAAAGTTCTTAAAATGGGGCTTAGGTTGAAAACTTTGGAAGCCCTTCAACCTAAATACAGTATAGCTCTCAACCTGGCCTGTTGACAACTGATTATGTTCTCTAATCCTAGTAGCAAAGCTTCTGTGTTTCTCTGGAAAATAAAATGCCTTTCTGACAGCATGTCAACTACTATAATCCCCCTGCATTGCCTCACACAGACTGAGCCTATAATTTTATACTTGTTTCTTTATAGCTCTACACCTTCACACAAAACAATGGTAAACTACAGTTCTACATGGTGGCTATAGTTCAATGATGGGCAATACTCTGTGGCAGGCACTTAGTTTCTCCCATAAACTGTGGTGTGTATGAAATCCTGCCTTCATTTTTCAAAAACTAAAATGAAATCTTATTCTGAACTCTTGTCTCACTCAGCTAGTAGAAATTCAATTCCAGCTGTTGCTAACTACTTCACAGCCTACCCTCCCTGTCTTTCTTCAATAAATGTCCTCAGGCTTCATGCAGAATCAAATATGCTTGCAGGACCCTCTGGACCTAGGTCCACACAATTCTTTTCTGATAAGTTCATTGGGTGAGGCTACCTGGTCTCTTAAACATGTATTGCTACACAGTTTTGAAGGCAATTTAGGATTGGGGTACTTCACCCCAGCTTTCTTAAGGCAATACACCACCACTTTCTCTTGGAGGAGTCCAACTGGCTAATTCTTTCCCCTACCTTCTGCTAGGGAGTTTGAAGAATACTGAACCAGAATCTTAGTGTTACAGAATCTTCCTTTTCTACCTCTCTGTACTGACTTCAAACCTACCCACCTTACAAAATGCCTTTAATGAACCCAAAAGGGAGGTTCCCATCAGGTTTCCCCAATACTACCACTACCCTATTAACAAACATGCCATGATCACAGGTGTAAACCAGGAAGTATGGTCACTCAGTCAGCTGAGAGGTCTTATGGCATGGGAAAGTGGGGGCTGATAAATTTGACTTCAAACTCTACTTTTGTATCTCAGCTGATAGAGTTCCAGAAAGTCAAACCTACTACTTTTATTACAATTTGATTATGTTTACTTAATATAAGTATGTATTGTCAGCTCAACCTCAGTCTACGTGTGGTGGAAGACATAAACAACGTACTAGTCACATTTCTATCTTTAAAAACATCCTTATGAACAGATGGGACAGTGATCTCTGATTGTGGGGTAAAATTTAAGGTATCCTGGGGGAAATAACCAGCCCCAAAACTTCTTCCATGATCAGTCTTGATGGCTAAAAATCAGCCCTTAGATTCAAGTATCAGAAAAAGAAGGGTTAGCTGGAAAAGAAAGCCATATGATTGCTATTTGCTATATGCTGCTTTTTTCATCTGGGTTACTATATTCAATCTTTCCAACAATCCAATATCATAGGTATTTTTATTAGTGTGATACATAGTAATTGCATTCATTGTGGGGAACTGGTGCAGGTATATATTGCATCTTAATCATTTTTACTTCTTTTTCCTCCCCTGCCAACCTTCTGCTATCCCAACCCCTACTTCCCTTCCTGTTCTCACAAAGTCTACCTACCTGTTTCCTATCATCTCTCTTTTATTTTTGTCTTTAAATTATTTATATTTTGTATTTCTCATATAAAAGAATCCATGAGATATTTAATCTTGTGTCTTATTTATTTTACTTTGCATTATGGTCTCAAGATATTTTCATTTTCCTGCAAATGACTCAAATTTATCCTTCTTTATAGCTGAGTAGTGCTCCACTGAATATATGTGGTAGGTATTTTTATCTTTAACTTGTAAGTAAAAAAATGGAGGCTGACAAAATTGTAATAGCTTGCCCAATTACCAAGCCAGGAAGTGGCAGAGACAATATATAAACCATCTGACGTCAGATCTTTACAGTCTTTACTATGTCAAGGTGGCTCTCAATTTAGGGTCTCCAAAGAGCTTACAGGGAACATTCCAGAGATATGTTCTCACTGTATCAAAAAACCTTTGATAGAGCTGGCTGTTCAGGTTAACCTCAGGAAAGTACAAGTTTGCAACATGAGAAATTGGTAGTAGCTGCCACAGCTAATTAACACTACATCCCAGGGCAGGTGGTAGTGGAGTGTAGCATTCATGCCATGTGCTTGCCAATATTCAACTGACAAAAATATCATGTTCTCTTGCTCTTGGCTAGCATACTGTGCACTCACTGTGTTAACAAAGACTATCTCATTCTGGTCAAAATGTCTTACTGGCTTGACTATCACTGATATCATGAGAAAGGGTGCCTTAAATTTGGATGGCCTTAAATTTTTGTTGTAACTGGAATTTTTTAGAGTAGAAGGAGGCAGTATTAACAATTACACCAGAACAACAGGCATAAACCAGGAAGTATGGGCATCAGTCAGTGAGGTGGAGGAGGGAGGGATATAAAAATCATCACAGATTTAGGAAAGGGGTTGTGAAAAAGTTTCTTTTGCCTAGGTCTTCCCTCCTTCTATCTTAAATCTCTTAGGAGATGTTCATCAAATATCAGGCACTTACTATACCTAAGGTACTGGAGTTTTATCAGTGAACAGGATAACCAAAGGAATACAGTAAAAAACAGAACCATGATTCCTTATTTAGTTTTGGTAATTCATAAATTGCAGTCTACATAAGAGGGGCTTGAAAGCATATGAAAGGATATCTGACCTAGTCTGGAGATTGTATTAAACTGAAACTAAAAGGATTAGATGACAGCATCAACATTATTCACATGTATAGAGGCTAAAGGTGTGACAGGGATCACATTTTTTGTCTCTGTCAGATTCATCTCCAACTCTAGGCCCCATCTGCCCAGATTGGTAGGGAAATTGACTAATAGTCCTGGGGGTAATGGTTTAGATTTCCTATTAGGACCATATACCATCAATCTGGCTCCATAAGCTCAAATGGCACCCCCTCTTTGCCCCTAATGTGGTGCCTTTGGCTTGGTTCTGATAAAGACAACTCTAGTTACTCTGTAAGGCCCACTCAAAAATTCTTTCACTAAGTATGGACTCTATGCTACCACATAACCACTTTCTCAGTTCTATACAAATTCCTGTTCTGCTTATTTTGCATCTAACATGCTTATGTAGGGTTGAAATATTTCAAAAATAATTATTCTGGCCCATTTGAAGTATAATGGAAAGCATAACAATTCATAAACAAATTGCTATATGATTCTACTTATATGAAGTAGCTAGCGTGGTCAAATTCATAGAAACAGAAAGTAGTATGCTAGTTACTCAGGCTAGAGGGAGGAAAATGGGGAATTATAATTTATCAGTACAATTGCCCATCCGGAAAGATACAAAATTTTGTAAAAGGATGATGAGCACAATCGCAACGGCTGCACAACAATATGAATGCACTTATTGCCATTGAACTATACACAAAATGGTTACAGTGCTTAATCTAATGTTACACATATTTTACCAAATTAATTGAGATTTTAGTTTTCTAAAATCAAAATTTTTCACTTTTAAAAACTTACAATACGCCAACACTTCGTTTTTCCACTTTGAGCATGAGGTTTTTAAAAATTTCTCTATATAGAAGTTACCCATTTAGCTTTTTCAAGCAAGTATAGATTTCCTTAAAACTTACACTAGCCATTTCAGAATTATAATAATCACTAAAATACAAATCAAGATAATAAATGAATAGAGGTACAAATCGCATATTAAGTCCTTGATACAGATTCATGCAAATGTCACTTCTTACTCTGTTTCTTTCTATGCGGTGGAGTAAATTCAAGTCTGTGGATTCAGATATCCCACCATGTATGACCAGGATTTCATTGTCAATGATGGCACCAATTGGGATCCAGACGTAGACTTCTTCCAAAGTTTGCAAGATTTTTTTCCCATATATCTGTAAGTAAGAGCTAGAGTAAGCTTTTCTTTTCTGCTATGTTCAGTTTATTGCATAGTCTTGATGGATGAAAAAAGAGCAATAGTTTTCATCCCACCCAAAGGAAATAAGCCAGAAGCTACTACTCAACTAACATGCATTAATCATTTTTTAAATTCTGTTTTGTTTTTGCAGTGCTGGGGATTGAACCCAGAAGCACCCTACCACTGAGCTACCTCCCTGGCCCTTTTTAATTTTAAGACAAAATTTTGCTAAATTATCCAGGCTGGGCTTGAATTTACAATCCTCCTGCCTCAGCCTCCCAAGTAGCTGAGATTACAGGTATGTGTCACAACACTTAGCTTTTTATTCTATGGTTTGATATTTTGACATCTTGGGGCCTTGCCAACCTGGTAGAGATATTGCTAAACATAGTAAATGACTTTCATAAGAATAGGTCACGCCTCCATGACTTCTTTTATTGGGCTGTCACACTCAGAGCCAGTATCTTGCCCTAGTAATCCAAGGACAGACCAAGTACTAGACAATTAAAGCAAACCCTTATGCCCCAGAGCAGAGCGGCACTATTCAAACTCGTCAGTCTTAAATTTGATTGCACTGAAGTGCCTTGCCCATTCTCTCACAAGAGAACCAGCTTCCTCTGCCTTCTAGCTGATTCTGGTACTCCCTTCCCTACATGGTCCCCCCAGTGTGGCATGCAGTGTCTCCTGTTTCTAAGGAACTATGAATAAAAATCTCCCTTCATGACAGTCACTTTCATGCACCATACCTGAATAAAACAAATCCTAGGCAGGTACCTTTAAAGCAATGGAATATGTTCCTATGCTGAAATGAACACAAAAGTTATAATAAAAAAACCTTGCTTTAGGACAGAATGAAAATATAAGACCCTACCATTGCAAAGGCTTCCTGCTGTGCTCCTATCTTTTTTGACATAGATTCTCACTAGTTGAACCCATCACCTTTCCTTAAGCAACAATTCAGGCATTGTTGGGTCTTTTTGACTTCTATGTATCAATACCAGAGAACACACAAAAAATTTTAAAGTATGAATCTTACCTTATATTTATTCAGAATTTCTTTTGTGAAGCCATACCTAAAAAAAGGGATTTATATGATTGTTAGTAACTCTTACTTATATGAGTCATGAAGAAAAGGGAACCCTTGACATCTCATTATCACCAATCCACGAACTCAAGCAAGTAGACTTCAGTTGCAACTATTACTGGAAGTCTTCGCTAGCCATGGTGAAAAGAACAAAAGCAGCCAATGGCATCCTACTTACTCCCAAGGAGTTTATAGGGTAATTGGAGAAAGAAAACAGGTTTTCATGAAATGAGTATAAGATGCAATCTAAGAAAGTTGTGGTAGGCACGGGTTGGGTAAAGGCAGCAACTTTTTTTTTCTTTTTTGGTACCGGGGATCAAACTTACAACCATGTGCTTGCAAGGCAGGCACTTATGCCGCTGAGCTAAATCCCCAGCCCTAACACACCAAATTTTTTAAGAGGCATACCATGTGCTGTGTGCTGGAGGAAGCTGTTTAGGAAAAGGCTTTTTTCAAATAGAATTTCTCAGATGTCCTATATTTTATAGTAAATGATCAAAAAAAAAGAAAAGACTAAACAAAGACAAAGAAAAGCCTAGAAGGTAACCAGTTGGTTCTTTATGATTTCTCTGACACAGGTCATGAAATATATGGTATTGAGAGTTTCAATGAAAAGCATTGGGGAATTTTAACACTTGGTTAGCTAAGGGAGAGTTAATAAATTTTTTTCAATTACTTTTCCTTGTTTTAGGGTGATAACATGTATTCTTAATAAGCAGTTCAGTAAAGTAGGAACACAGAACATTCCAAGTTTTCGTGCAAATCACCTCAAGTCAGGTTTCTACAATGGAACATTATGTTTTCTGCAGTGGAGTCCTCCTGTGCTCACCGAAAGTGTAAGTATTGTTAAGCCAATTTGCATCTTGCAGCTTCTTTGTCTGAAACACTAAATACAGTTGTACTATCCTCCTGGAAAATGTTTTCTTTTGAATTTGATGGCAGTAAACTCTTTCTGGCTATTTTGAAGCTCCTTTGCAAGTTCTCGTCTACCCTGCCTTAAATGTTGGAGCTTCTTCAGATTCTGTCCTAGAATCTCTCCCTCCACCTTCTCCTCCCTTCAACTTCTCCCTTAGTAATCTCATCCCTGCCCATCCAAGGGCTTCAGTTACTGGCTAGTGTCGATACCACCAGAGCAATCCTCCAGGCTATACTCTGTTTCTGATCTCTGGACATATATACTCAACTGTGTACTCAACAGCAGGTCAGCTTACTCCAAATCGAGCTCTTCATTCTCCTTCAGAATGATGTCATTACACCCCCAACCTCAAGCCAGGAACTTGGAGGTCATCCTTGAATCCTTCCCCTTTCTAGGCCCTCACATCAAGTTACTGATCCTTCAATCATCATTGCCTAGTGCCCTCTAGAATCTATTTCTTTGCATCTACATTGTCACTACACTAATGTAAGTGAGAATCTATTATCTATCTCTTTAACTGCTACCTAATTGACCTCGCTGTGTCTGTTCCTGTCTGTTCCAAATAATTCTTTCTGCTACATTTTAAAAACACAAATTGTATGATATTCTTCAGTAACACTATTTTGTCCTTAAAAATCCAAATTCCTTTGCACTTATATCTTATATCTCAGCCCTATCAATATTATCTTATCCCTCTTTTTATGCTTTTGCCTTTTCTAAATTCTTTGAAACCTAAAATGTCTTGTTCCAAGCTCTAAATAAATTATTGTCTCTCTGTGCAACACTCTACCTTATCCCTCCACCATACTTCTCTTGTAACTACTTAATTCACCATTGAGATCCTAGCCTAGTGCCATACTTGTATGAGAAAACTTTCTATCAGCCTTCAGACAAGGCTGGATGACCCCTTTACCAAACTTATTGCATTTGAAAAACCTGTTCAACATGGTCTTTTTGCTATATATAAACTCTTTCAAATGTGAAGAGGAACAAGAAATGGTGGGAGTTGAGAGGAGGGAGGGTAAAAGGGATTTAAAGAAAGAAAGAATTGAAGAAAAAAATTGAAATTAAACTTTTGCAAATGCAAAGAGGAGGAAGGGGGGAGGGAACAGGATAAAAAATAATTCAGATGTGTTACATACATGTCAAATTCCCCATGATAGGGGCCAGGGATGGAACTCAGTAGCACAGTACCTGCCTGGCAAGCGTGAGGTCATGAGATCGATCCCCATACCAAACAAAACAAAACAAAACAAAACAAAACAAACAAACTTCCCCATGATAAATTTAATCATTATGTACTTCAATAATGAACTAATTTGTAAATAGGAAGAAAAATAAACCCTGTGTGGGCAGAGGCTGTGTCTCTTTTGTTAACTTTATCATTTTTACTTTTAGTTTTTTGAGACTGTTTCATTATGTACTCCAGGCTGGCCTCCAATGTGGTATTCTCCTGCATCAGCCTCCCAAGTGCTGAGATTATAAGCATGTACCACCACACCTAGCTTTTTTCATTAACTATTAAAGACACTGGATAAATATGATTGGCTAGCTGGAAAATGAAAGAATAAATGGCATGCCCAAATAGAACTATAGAGCCATTTTATATAGAATGGGCTTCTGATAATAGTTCTGGGATTATTTTTAAATTCATAGTCTCAGCATTTGCGTTCTCACACATTGAGACTTAGAATGGAAACTGTTCTCAGGGCAAATGTCAAAAAGCTCAAAAGATAAAACTAATCAGTTGCTAAGCTTTGAACAAGAAACGCAAAATCCCAGGACCAAAGGCATAAAACATGCCATGCCCTCTATTGCCCTACAGCAAATTAATTTGTTTTTCATAAAATGAGAAATGAAAATGAGGAGGAGAAGGAGTGAAGAAGAGAAGGAGAAGGAGGAGGAGGAGAACATTTGTCACCTACCATGCCTTTCTGAAAAAATTAAGCTATTTAACCAGTCTCTATTCCTTAGATCTCTAGTGAGTCAGATAGTTGAGATGCTATGCTACAGCTGTTCTCAAAACTGTTTATGAACAACTATGCCAGAAGCAATTGCCCTGTCATAAAAAATGCACACATCAGTGAACAATATGGTACTAATTTCTGAGATAACATTTGAAGCAAGCCAGAAGAATAACAACACAACTATTCCCTCTAAGTCTGTGTATAGAACTTACCATTCTTCCAAATCTGGCCTAATGCCCCTACATTCAATTGGCCTGGAAGCAACAGAAGCAACACTATAAGAGGGAAAAGGAAGAACAGGACTGGAGGAAAAGATAAGAAGAGCAACAGATACTCAATTAAAAAGTAGGGCAGTAAGTAGGAGTAAGAATTGAGGTCTTCTTGAGATTCCCCTCATATTTTTTTTCCTACCCTCACCTCTATCTGTGGGGAACTAAAAAAAGGCAGTATTTTGCAGGATGGGAAATAAAAGAAGAAATCTAAAGGCTGAGGTTACCTCATATTCATCATAAAATCTTCGTGGTTCCCCCTGTTTAAGTGGATGTCCTTGGGGTAGACAAGAAAACTCACAAGCAGGATCATTAGGACCTCTATGGAATTTTTTCCTCGATCTACAAAATCACCATTAAAGAGATACGGGTTGTTCTCTGAAGGAAGACCATTCTGTGGAAGGAAACATGGAGGAAAAACAAGCAGTTAAAAGAATGTTCTTTCACAGTAAGGCTTCACACACACTGTCCCTGTGGATTTGCAGAAAAGAGGCTGAGTCAGTTCTTTCACTGAAAAAAAAATCTGTTCGATTGGTTGAGCCAGATTCCCTCTTCCAGGGCAAGTGGGAGTCATTTGAGAGAGCAAGATCCCGGAAAGGTGGGGGTTGTGCTTCTGTCCATCCCCTACTATGAGTTTTCTCTAAAAAGAATTGACCTTTGTGCTATCAAAAATGCCTATGCCCATCTCTTCCTTTTCTCCTGAAGAGGGAAACTTCTATCCAAGAAGAATGCTAAACTGAGAGGCAGAAATCTTTCCCTCCAAGGTGCCCAACATTTCACTTCTCTGGGCTGCAATTCTCTCAATTTGCAAAATGAAGATAATACGATATCCCCACAGATCTGAGAGAATGGGCGTGAAATTATCCAGGCAAGTGGAAGACATATGTTATGTGACTGCGAGCAAGGTTGATATTCCAGTGGGCACAGATGCAGCCACATCTGGTGTCTACAGCTGGCATGTATTCTAGTTGTTTGCTGGCTGGGCCATATTAATTGTTAGGTATTTTGAATATTGCTCCTGAGTATAAGCTATTTTTAAAGGCAATGTTAGTATGAAAAAGAGCTGAGTAGAGGACAAAGGACTGGATTTATAATAGTTGTCACTTAGTCCTACATTGTAAAACTCTAGAGATAAAAGAAACATGTAATGTGGTTACATTTTTGGTGTCATGATAAGGATATGGAATAACCTGGAATATATCCCCTGATAAGGAAATAGCTGAGTGCATTTCTGTTGCATAGTAAGATTAATTCTAATGTCTTAAAAACATACTATGAAGAAAAAAGTAAATATATATCAACAAATATATATTTTCCTTCAAAAATGTATTTTAGGGAAATATTATGAACATTACTATTAACTAATATTCTAGTTATATTAATATTTTTCAAACTATTTTAAAATTCTTTGTTAAACTTCAAATTGCATATGATTTTACTACTTTTACTTATCCTCCTATTTACATGCATTTTAAATTATTCATAGTAATATATTAAAGAGTTGGAAATATAATGCAAGTTACAACACAGAATTTAGAGATTCCAGAAATCGTTTATGTAATGTAATATGTTTTGAAGATAACTGAAAACAAACAAGCAGTGGCAGAGTGTAATAAGAAGACTAATATTCTACTTTAGTGCCAGTTATTACCCAGGTGTTGTTGGACGAGTTCTTTAATCTTTTCATCTATAAAATGGGGATGATAACTTTTATACTTACTATATAGGTATAGCTTGCACCTCCAATGAGATTAGGCATACGAAATCACATAAAAACCTAAGGTATCATATAGATTATGAGCTTCCATTTATTATGACTTCCATACTATTTCTAATTTTAAGATTTCATCATTTTACATTTTCTTGATACATGAATTTGCATAGCCTCACTCATATAGTCTTTAGATAGTATAACCAATCACAGAAATATAGGCTACTGCTCGCTCATCAAAACCTAAAATAGAAAGATTTTGCATCTCTGATACTCTTCCTTCACGCAGCCTCCCACTGGCTGGGACAAGCAGCTGGAGGAGCAGGAAGAACGAGAGGCTGCTGACCCTTCCTGGAGGTCCAGGCTCTGAAGGGGGTGAGAGGAGCAGTACCAGAAAGCCCTGGGGTGAAAACCTGAGAGGACTCACGGATGCCTTGACTAAGGGGTGATTACACCTCAGAGCATGTGAGCAATCTGGAAAGAGGGGCGTAAGACTCGATTTTACTAGAAAAGGTACAGGGGAACTTTTTCCACAAACCAAAAGCCAGAAAACGAGCACTTGCTTTTAGGGGCACCTAGGAACACAGAGGTTTCCTTTCACATTCTTGACAAAAATGTTGGTCCTCCAACTGTGGAGAGGCTTAAGGTATTTTAAGCAGAAAATAGAAAGTGGAAATAAACTAGTGCTTAAGAGAATCTAGCAACTAGAGAGAGGGAGACCAACCAGATGTGCTAAAAGCAGTTGGCCTCTAATGAAAGAGGCTTGCCAGAGGAGACAGAGGACAATTTTATTTTAATAATAATAATTAATAATAATAATAATAATAATAATAATAATAGAAGCATCAAACAAAGAATGAAAGGTTAAAAATTCTTGGCATTAAAATACACTATTAAATCTGGGAATAGTGGCATACACCCATAATCCCAGCTACTCAGGAAGCTGAGGCAGGAGGATTGCAAATCCAAGGCCTGCATATGCAACTTAGTGAGACACTGTCTCAAAATTTAAAAATAAAGTGAGGAGGAGACCAGGAATGTGCTCAGTAGTAGAGCACATATCTAGCACAAATTTAATACCCAGAGCACAGGTTTAATCTTCAGTACCCCCCACATAAGAATGTCATTCAAATTTAAAATATCAGTGGATTAGTGCTAACTAAAAGAATGGTTGTGAAACACATTATGGATCTGAAAGAGTAATCAAATGAAAAATTTTTCACACAGAACATAAAGCAAAATGATGAAAATCATAAAGAACAAGGCTAGAGTTCAAATAACAACAATAACAAAATATTTTTAAGCCAGGGAAAGACCACGAGGAAAGAATACAGATGTAAACAATGTACCTTGTAATATATAAATAAATATAAATTGATACAATACCATGGAACTTGAATTTAAGTATCAAACAAGGATTCTAGAAATAGAAGAGGAAATTGCTTAAAACTACAAATACACTAATTTCTTCCAATTGAATAGATAGGAATTAATAGTGGTCAAGACCTAAAAATATAGCATAAACAATAGCTTGCATTTGTAGGACAGAAGAGGAAAGAATATAAAATGCTCTACAAATTTTATCTGAATGAGAGACATGGAAAATGTGAAAATGGTTATCTTACTGGGAGGGTAAGAGGATTGTGGTAGAAGGCTAAAGTTATAGCTATTTAAGAAATACATGAACACTTATTAGAAATGTCAGGAATAGGGAGATAATTATGAGTGAAAAGAAAAGCATAGTAAAAATTGCAAACACAATAACAATTTAAAAAAGAACACTTTGAGCTGGGTATACTGGCATATACCAGTAATCTTAGCTACTTAGAGGGCTGAAGCAGGAAAACTGCTTCAGCCCTCTAAGTTCAAGGCCAGCCTGGACCACATAGGAAGACCCTGTCCCAAAAGGGAGAAAAAGAAAAAAAGAAAGAAGAAATAAAGACAGACAGACAGACAGACAGACAGAAAGAAAGAAAGAAAACTTCACCAAAACAGCAGAAAGAAAAGGAAAGAAAGATAAACCAAAGTAAACAGTAAGGTAGAACACAAGAATATTTTTAAATACACCTGTTGTTATATTACATTTAAGTGGATTAAATTCTCTCATTAAATCACCAAGATCACCAGAATGTGTTAACACAAAAATTAGGTACACATAAGAAAAAAAGTAATTAAGTAAATTTTTAAAGTAATTGACTTGAAAACAAGATAAATGCAACAAAGAGAAAGCAAGAATGGAAATCTTAATACCAAATAAAGTAGAATTCAAGATTAAAGCATTAAATAGGACCACAAAGCAATACTAAGTCATAATGAAAGGTGCTTTGTGAAGAAGTTATAATTCATGTTCTTGTCAATATACAAAAGAAAAAGTTTGTGCTTCAGATATTTACTAAAGATGCAAGTAGAAATGTTTAAAATACAAACATAGTGAGTTATTCACATTGAACTATTGGTTTAAAATAATATCCATAAATTTTTTCACATTAACTTTAAACAGTGAAGCCCAATTTGCCTCCTCCTGAGTGTGGGCTGCATTTAGTGATTTGCTTCTAATGAACGGCAGAGAAAGACAATAGAAGTGATGATGTGCAAGTTCAAAAAATAAGTCATAAAAGACACCAGTTTCCTAACTGCTCCCTCTCTTGCATCATTCACTATGGGGTAGGTGAAATGGTATGTCATGAGACTACACAGGTAGCATTGTGGAAAGGCCCATGAGCTCAGTGAGGAGGTGATATGTCATTCCTCACCTGCCACCATGTGAATGAACCATCTTAGAAATAGGTCCTCTGGCTTCAGTCAGTCTTTCAGATGAGCATAGCCTGACTAATTGTTTGATTACTACTCCATGATGTTGAGCTAGAGCTACACAGCTAAGCTGCACCCAAATTTCTGACCCATAGAAACTAAGATACTAGATGCTCTTGATTTTAGGTACCAAGCATTAGGGTGACTCATTACACAACAACATATAATGCACATATTTAGAGAGACACAGCACAAAAATAAGGAAAAATGAATATGCAATCAATAAACAACTTAATAGATACATGAAGAACTTTACAAATAGAGAATATAATTAATCTTTCATTTGTCCATGAAGCAAAAAAATCAACCTTATACTTGACTTTAAAGAAATCTTTAACAAATAATAAAATATGATTATAAAAAATGCTGAGTGCTTGAATTAAGATTCTCGGAAATTGACAACTGTAGTCCTGATAAACATTGGCTCAAAGAGAAAATTAAAAGCAAAATTGCAAGTTCCATTGAAGGTTCAGTTACAATTAAAATCAGAAAACATGTATAGTTATGAATACTTTCATTAGTAGAGAAGATACACATGAAAGATTGATTCAACCTAATAAATTAGAAAAAGAATAAAGCCAATCAAAGATAAAAAGCTGAAATTTAGAAAAGAGAAAAAATGAAGAAGATACATAATTTCAAAAGTTAGTTCTTTGATCACCTCAATAGAGACAGGAAAAGGTTTTGGCAAAATCCGACATCCATTCATGATAAAATCACTGAAGAAATTAAATATAAAAGGACTGCATTTGAATCTGATAAAAGCCATTTATGACAAGCCTCTATTGCCAATATCTTATTAAGTAGAGAAAAAACTGAAAGCTTTTTCTGTAAAATCAGGAGCAAGAGCTGGGCACAGTGGCCAGAAGCATGGGCTGGATGTTACCCTCCCACAGTTTCTGGGTGAGAGAGAGCCACAGGAGACAGTCAGGGACAAAGAGAAGGCTAGAAAGGGATCCCCTGAGAAGTCTGAACTCAGGCTAGGAAAGGCACAGGCCCTGCCTCCAGATGTGAGAGGCCAAGTCCAGTTTAAACTGCATTCAGAAATGGCTCGGTATGAAAGAGCCAGGATTATGTACTTGAACCCTTGCCTTGCTGCCTACATCCAGCACATATCTGAGGTCTGATTGCCTTCTCTATCTATCAATAAGAGCAAGGACATGTCTCAGCGTGGACACTGCCACAGCCTGGCATAAAAAGAGGGGTTGCTAGAATATGGGGCACCTCACAAACCCACAGACCTTAAAGCTAGGAGGAAAAAACTGACTCTCTGAACTCCATAATTTTAGGTTCTAAAAAGAAACCATTCATTCAAAAATATACAGAAAATTCTTTTCTGTTTTTAAACTCATCTTTCTTTTTCTTCTCTTTCCTCTTACTTCTTCATAGATTTATTGGTGTTTGGGGGGATTTTCCTTTATCCTTTTTCTCTTTCTTGTTTTTCTTACTCTTTTTCTTGTTTTTCTTTGCTTTTTTCCTTTTAATTTTTCTATATTTATTCTCTGTAGTATTTCTTTTTTCTTCCTTTTTAATCTTCTATTTCTTTTTTTTCTGTTACCTTTATCTAATTCTATAAATACCATTCTAATCCTTAATAGGATCCTTCATCTTTTCTGCCCTCCTCATCTCACAGTTTAAGTCTTCCAAATTTTCTTCCTGAATTGTCCATTCCCAGCCCTCCTATGTCTTTAATATTAGCTTTATTAATCTTTCAATAGATAGTTTACATTACTACTACTGAATTCTTGTCTATCATTAGTGTAGGTATAATTGTCATATTTACTAGATATCTGCTGTATGTCAGTATTGGATTTGTTTTAGTATTTATACTATAAGTATAAATTTCTTCTCTAAAGTTAAGCATGGTACAGTAATGCTTCTTATGATGTCAATATCCACTTTGAGTTGGATGATGTTACCATGGCTTATTAACTTGATACTGCCAGGATTGCATAGTTGTTATTATTAGAAGGTTTTCTTTATATACCAATACCCTGATTATATTTGTGATATTAAACAATACTGTGGTCCATTTCTGGAGAAGTGGGTGCTGGGCCAATTACACTGTATTTCCCCTTTCCAAATATAAAGAGATGGTCAGACCTTGGGACACAGACAAAGAAATATAATTAGCCATGCTCTGAGTGTACATGAAAAGCAGACTAACTATAGAGATCTTATACTAGCAACAAAATCTTTTCTCTATAAGGGACCACAAACCTAAGCAGAAAAGAAACAGACAACAACAACAAAAACAAAAACAATAGAAACATGAGAAGACAATGCAACAAACTGCCTCCCCAAACTCCCAAGTTCCCAAAGCCAATCCATGGGGCATTGACGGGGAGGGCAGTAAAAGCCACACAGTCAAATAAATTATTTGAAAAGATAACAGATGAGATCTAAAAAAAACATCAATAAGATGCTCAGCAGACTCACAGAAGATGTAACTAAACAGATAATGCATGTAATAAACAAAATGATCATGGAGCTTACAGAAGACACTAATAAAAGCTAGCTAAGCCAAACAAAAAGATATAAAACATGAATAAGCAGTTTAGCAAAGAATTAGAGGCCCTGAGAAGGCCTTAAACAGAAATCCAGGAGATTAACAATTCTGTCAAAAGTACAGACACCAGAAGCAATCACTGTGAAAACAAAATACTAGAGTTAAAAGATAGATTCTTTCAAAGACAAATTATCAGAGATATCTTAAAAACATGACAACCCAAAAACTGAATACACCAGCTGCTAGATGACACAGATCAACCTAAGATTAATTGGAATTAGTGAAAAATCAGAACACTGCACAAAACGTTTAAAAAACCTGTTTACATAAATAATGCAGAAAATGTACCAAATACAGGGAAAGATACTTAAGGGAAGGATATAGAACCCCATGATCAAAAGTGAACCTCTCCACATCATAGACAAAATCCCAGAAGTCCAACAAAGGAACAGATTTTAAAAGATGTTAGAGAAAAACAACAAATCACTTATAAAGGTAAACCCATTAGAATTACAGCAGACTGCTCAACACAAACCTAAAAGGCCAGGAGAATTTGGAGTGAAAGATAAAAGATGATAACTTCCAACCCAGGCTTACATGTCCTATAAAGCATTCAAAATTAAATGATAAATGAGGAATTTACATGACAAAGAGTAATTCAAGAAATATTTGACCACCAAACCAAATTCTAAAGGATATTCTAGAAAGAGATAATGAAGTCAGCAATGCCAAAATAATCTAATAGGATGAATACATTAGGCAGAGTGATCAGTTAAGTATAAAGGAGAAAAAAAAAAGGAAATCATTAACAGGAAAATAATGCAATGGTAGGACTAAGTCAATACCTTTCAGTAATGATTCACTATTATATAATCAAAAGCCATAGATTGGCAGAATGGATCATGAAACAAAACTCAATGATATACAGTACATAAAATCCAGAAATATTTTTAAGTCAGATTCGTTCATAAAGTCCAACAAAGTGAGTCTTACAGATCTCTGACACAAATGTACAATGGAAAGCTTTTCCTCTTGCTTCCAGACATCTTGGGCTCTGAATGAGCACCATAGTACTACACACTATTACTCTGTACAGTGAGCACACAGCAGCACAATTGTGACAATGTCCAGCAGACATGTGAGCTACTTCTGCTACTTGTCTGCAACTTGAATGTTCATAAATCAGGGACTTACTGTATAAAAGAAATGCATTATATCAAAAAAGAAATACACAGATTAAAAATTAAAGGATGGAAAATAATACCTCATGCAGTGGAGCCCAGAGAAAAGCAAGGGTAGCTATTTTAATTTCAGACAAAGTAGATTTTAAGCCAAAATTGATCAGAAGAGGCAAAGAAAGTCACTTCATGTTGGTTAAAAGAACAATTCAACAGGAAGAAGTGACAATTATATGCACCAAAACTCAGTGTGCTCAACTTCATAAAACAAACACTGCTGGACATAAAAGACCAGTTAAACACAAACACAATTACAGGGGGACATCAATATCCCAGGTTTTTTTTAGGTAGATCAACTAGACAAAAAAATTAACAAAGAAATATTAAAATTGAACCAAATCTTCAAAAATATTGACTTAATAGATTCATACAATGTGTTCCACCCAATGACGACAAAATAGACATCCTTCTGTGCAGCACTTGAGATTCTCCAAAATAGAGCATATACTAGCCCATAAAGCATGCTTAAATAAATGCACGTAAATCAAAACTATGTCATGCATATTATCAGATATCTTAGTTACTTTTCTCTCATTGCTGAGACAAAATACCCAACACCCAATGTTAAGGAGGAAATATTTATTTGGCTCACAGTTTGTAGGCATTCCATTTTATAATCAGCTGGTTGCAAGGCAGGGTAGCTTGGCAGAGGGCCATTACAAAAGCAACAGTTCATGGCACCCACGAGATAGCAAAAGCAAGCAAAAAAGGGAGAGAGAGACAAGCCTGTGAATCAACGCCATGCATGGGCCACTGTGGGGACAGCCAGATGCCAGCCCCTTCCAGCTCACGGGCTGAGAAACAAGAAGAGCCAACCCCCACCACCACAAGTGACCTGCTGATCCAGAGAAACATTAGCTGTGATGATAGTTATTGAGGTAAAATAGAAATTAATGCTTGTAGTGTTTAGTATTTCACTGACTTTGCAGGTCTAAAGCTGGTAGTCTGATCATCTATTCAGAGGATAACAATACACAATGTAGCATCTAAGGGGGATCTCCTTCTGAAGGTGGTAGCCATTGTTAATTCCTTATCATCCTGAAGTTCTGTATCATTTTCATTGTTTTTTTGGGTTGATTGTTTTGTTTTGTTTGATTTTATTATATCCAATGGCATGGGCAGCTATTTCAAAGATAACAAGAGATATTATGGTAGCCATTTTGGATTTACTCTTATCTTGTTTTGAAGTCCTTTATTGTATTCATTGTTTTGTTTTTATTGGTTCTATTCTGTTCTATTTTGTTTGATTTTTACTATGTCTGAAGGTATCTGCAGCTATTTTGAAGACAATAAGAGGCATTATGGTAACCATCATTGATTTCCTATTGTTTTGAAGTCCTGTGCCACTTACACTGGCTTGTTTTTATTGGCTTTATTTTATTTCAGTTGGTTTTATTCTCTTTCTAAAAAAAACCCTGAAGAAAATAGAAATGGAAGGACCCTCTCTCAATCTAATAAAAGCCAACATCATGTTAAATGAGGTGGAAACTGGAGGGTTTTTTCTCTCAAATCAGGAACAACAGAGAGAGATCCACTATCACCAATGCTGTTCACTATTGTTCTCAAAACATTAGCCAGAGCAATCAAGTAAGAAAAAGGAAGGAGTCAACTTATCATTATTTGCAGATGATGTGATCCTCTACATAGAAGGCTCAAAAAATTCCACCAAAAACTAGAATTAATAACCAAATTCAGCCACATAGCAAGATACAAAGTTAATGCACAAAAATCAACAGCATTCCTTCATATCAACAATAAACCCACTGAGAAAGAAAGTAGAGAAAATTAATTTTCACAATAGCATCATGAAAAATTAAATATTTAGGGTGTAACCTAATCAAAGAAGTAAAAGATCAATCTCAATAAAAATACTAATAGCATTTCTCACAGCACTGGGGAAAAACATCCTAAAATTCACATGGAACCAAAAGAGACATGGGATAGCAAAAGCAATTCTAAGTAAGAAAAGCAAGGCATAAGGCATCACAATCCCAGACTTCAAGTTATACTACAAAGCTACAATGATAAAAATAGCATGGTACCAGCATACCAACAGATATGTGGATCAATGAAAATAATAATGGATGTGGAAACAACTCCAGACACAATTAGCCACCTGATCTTTGACAGAGATCATAGCAAATTAAAAAGCTTCTGCCCAGTAAAGGAAACAACCAACAGAGTAGACAACATAAAGAATAGGAAAACATTTTTCTAGCTATTCTAAGGACACAGAGGCAATATGTAGGATACATAAAGAGCTCAAAAAAGTAGACCTAATAAAAAGTAATTTTATTCGGTACAAAATAAAAGATCTAATTAAAAAGTGTTCAACCACAGTGAATAGGTGCTTCTCAGAAGTACAAAGGGAACTAAACACATGAAAAAATGTTTAACATATCTAGACATTAGAGTAATACAAATTAAAACAGCACTGAATTTCCATATTACTCCAGAAAGAATGGCCATCATCAAGAAATCAAATAATAACAACTGCTGGTGAGGCTGTGGGGAAAAAAGAACCCTTTTACATTGTTGATGGGAACATAAACTAGTACAATCACTATGGAAATCAGTGTGGAGATTCCTCAAAAACCTAAAACTAGAAATTCCATTTGATCTAGCTATTGCACTTTTAGGTACCTTCTCAAAAGATTTAAAGACATCATATTACAGTGATAAATGCATAGATGTTTATAGCAGCACAATGAGCAATAGCTAAATCTCAGAAGCAGCCTATGTGCCCATCAACAGTTAAATGTATAAAGAAAATGTGGTGTTTATACAAAATGGAGTACTACTCTGCTACAAAGAAGGAAAGCTTTAGTCATTTGCATGAAAATGGATTTACCTTCAGACCATAATTTTAAGTAACACTAATCAGATGCACAAGCTTAAATATCACATAAATTCTTTTATGTGAGACATCCAAAATATAAAGAACAAAATAAAAGGCAGATAATAAGAAGTGGGGAGATAGATCTTTTCCAAATGGAAAGAGGATTTATTGAAGGAGGGAGGGGGAGGGAGAGGAGGGGAGAATGAAAAGAGAATATGTTTTAGAGATGTAGCATATTCCTTGTCCAATCCCTAGGTGGTGAGGACTTTACTTTTATATTATGATTAATTTATTTATTCAAATAAGAATCAATTAAAAAGTAAATTTAACATGCAAATTAAATTGGCATATGTTTGAGTGGATCTAAAAAACTGTATTCTAGTTATTGGAGAGTACATTAATACTATTAGCATTCTTATTGATCTGTAAATAATTTCTTTCATCTCTCCTCTTCAGAGTTTTTTTTTTTTTTGCCAGAGTACAAATACTAGAATAAGGCTGTATAGACTGAAATCCTATCCTCTTCCCCTACTCTGTGAACATGGACAGATTACTTAACTGCCTGGGCTTCTTTTATTCATTCATGGCACAAATATCTCAACAGCATTTCTTTCTTATATTAGTGATATATTTTCAATGATAAAAAAATTGTAGTTTATAGTGAGCACTTCATAATGTTATATATTTGATTATAATTTTAATTATTTGTGTTATTTTCCATTATGGTTTGTGTCTGGATGTCCCCCCAAAGCCTCATGCAGTCATGGGGGCAGGCTTCTAGAATATGCAATTGATTCACAGTCTAACACTGGGATTATGGGTGTGAGTGTTACACCCACCCTAGGGTGGCTAGCCTATATACAATATAAGGGATAGAAAGAGTTTTTTCTTTCTGTTCCTCCCTTTTTGTTCTTGCTGTTTTTGCTATTTTCCGCTGCCTTGAACTTCTTCCCTCTGCCATACCACCTTACCTTGAAGCCAGCTGATTATGGACTAAAACCTCCACAATCTGTGAGCTAAATAAACCTTTTCTTCATTTTGGGCATCAAGTATTTTGTCCCAGCAATGAGGTAAAAGTAACCAAGGCATTGTCTAATAACCCACAGTCCAAATATGATGGATAGAGGGATGAACAAAAGAGTTCTTCAGAAAAAAAATAGTTCTTTGAAAGAAATTGATAAACTCATCATGAACCTAAGAGTTAAGTTGAAAAAAAATTTATAAAGTAAAGCTAATGGTTTTTAAAAATATAAAGACAGAGAATTAAAGGAAAGAATTACAAATGAATAAAAAAAGATCATCATCTATAGCAATGTATTTTTTATAATCTAGAGAAATTAGATTTCCTTAAAAATTAGAAAATCACCAAAATTGATTCAAAAGATATAGAAAGCCTGAAAAGTGCTTTGCCTCATGTGGTTTTATAGCAGACAATCTCATTTTCAAGAGCAAATAATTATTTAAACCCATGATTCCTATCCTTGGCTGCACATTGTTATCATGTGGGTGGTTACAATGTATAGACAAATTTGAGTTTGAGACCCAAAGGTTTACATTACAGCAAACAGAAAAATATGAAAATTTCTCTAATTTCATGAAACTAGCATAACTTAATTTTAAAATTTGAAGAAAGCACTCATCTAAAATTATTGTTTGAGTGGCAAATATGTTCCCCATTTTGATGACATATCTTTTTGTATTAAAACTTCTCATCTCCAAACTTGGTTGTAGGTGGACTCCGTTACCTCTGTCTTTTTTTTTTTAACCTCCACTGTGAACAAAGAATACATGAATTTCTTTGCTAAAGTTCATTCTAAGCCAAAAATAGTAATGGTCAATTGAGCTAGCTACTAACACAACATGCTTGACACTCGACAAGTTTTAACCTTTCCAAAAAATTACACATTTTCAAAAGACCAAGTTTTGTGATAATGAAGCTCGTTCAATAGAATATGTCACAATCTCTGAAAACGATCCCCAAAAGAATTCTGAAGGCCCACTGAACTCCTTTAAGTGGAAATCTTGAGGCAACAGATTGAACAAAGACAAAACTGATTTGGATGTGTAATATGTGCCTTGTTAGTTGAGAGTTAGTCAAAGTACATTGTATAGTCTGAGTTAGAATGTATTTTAGTCGAGGAGAAAATATTTTAGTCGAGGAAAAAAAGGGAAGTGAAAAACAGGATAATGAGCAACTAAGTGTCCTAGGACATAAATCTTAGGATATTTGGCTGCTAGGCTACTGAGATTTTTCTGAGTCTCCTTCAAAGAGGCAAAAGTTGATGTTACAATTTATCCTTCTTTCAGTCCCAGTAAATCAAACTCTGACTCATTATGCATCTGATATATAACAAACTATCTATGGCATAAAGATTAAGTTAACAAATAGAAAACACAGGCTAATCACAATTCTAAACAGCATTTAGATGATCTGTAGGGGAAAAATAGCACATCACAATTAATTAACTTGAAGAGAGAGAAAAACAAGATATTTCCCAATATTCTCACCTATTTCCTGCTGAAAAATTTTACAACAGGCATCTGGAAATTGTCCCAACACATTTGAATATTTTCCTAAGGCACATCATACAATACCTTTGGACATCAACTCTGTATTAGTTTAATTTTTTAAAACCCTATTTCAGAGGTCCATTTTTCTAACTGTAACATACATACTGGCTTCATCTCAAAGGGAAAAGATTTCATCACCGTGGCATCATGAAGCATCTTAGTGACAGAAAATAAAAGAAAGTTATAGGCCTGGAGTGGGCAATGGGAAGAAGAGTGAAAGAAGGAAAACAGGGCAGCATGGCTTCCACTGGACAGCATCAGTGTGACACCCACTGGGGTAAGAGTTAATTAGCTTTCCTTTGTCCATACACCGCTATTTTTCAGCTCTAGCAGGTCACCACACACAGCATCAATTTTACAAAATTTAACAAACTAATTTGTCAATATTTGATCTAAGATTTCAAGCTTTCTATTTAATGAGGGAAAATGTTTTGTAATTATTGTATGGCTGAGGCTCTGAATGAAGTGTCTCAGACTGGTCACTCTAATTAAGCAAAAGTGTCTGATTAGAATTAACCATTTCAGAAAATAAAATCCAAAAATATGACCTAACTAATGATATGTAAATTGCTTCACTTGATGAAAAAATTATATTTTGAAGTCATGTAAAGTTGAGATGTCCTTTTAGTAAAGGTCTATCTTGGTTAAGAATGTGGTACCCAGTTGGGGAAGAATCTTTTCCAACCCAGATGGGATTATGTGAGCTAAAAGTGCTATGTGATACAATTTTTAAGGATAACCAAATATAAGAGAAATCAAACACTCATAGAATCCTTTATAAATAATCATTGGTCTTTATCTAAGGACACATTATAACTTCCTGTCAGATTATGCCCTTGGTTGGCCTACCATAAGCCTCAGCCTTAAAATCCCACGCATGCTATACTATAAAAAAGAAATGATGAAGAAGAAATGTCTAGTAAAATACCAATTGAAAGTCAAACAATTTTGCCTTAATTTAAAGCATGAGATTTTCCTGGTTTTTCTTTTATACTGATGGAGAAGTATCAGCTAAGTCATAGAATATGATAAATAGTTTGTCAAAATAGTTTGCACAATTCAAGTTCTTTTTCCCTTAGAAAATAAGTATAAGTTAAAGTCTGGCCAATATCTAGTTCTAAACAGAAGCTTGGGAACTTGTGGCTCACATTGATGTGACTCAATCTCATGGCTCCTGTCAATGAATCAGGCAAGTATCACATGTGATTGGGATTCAGTATGTTGTTGATACATTGATTGAGAACAAAGTATCGCAATGAGAATCACAAACCTTCACAGAAATTCTACCATTTCCTGAAGTGACTGCATAGATCGTATTTATGCATTTGCTGTAATCCCTGAGCAGGCAACCTTTGATTTTGTTTGTTTGTTTGTTTTGACCCAGAAATCAAACTAACGACCTCAGGCTTGCCATGCAGGCATTGTGCCACTGAGCTGTATCTCTGGCCCCAACCTTTGATTCTGATCCCATAAACAGAAATCCATACTCTCCCCATCTGTCTAATCACTTGAGATGTTCTTCATTCTTTCCTCCTCACCTACTTTCGTAGCCCGTTACTCTTCTCTCAATTAATTTTTCACTTCTTGCATGTTTTCTCATCCTCCTATAACTAAGATCCAATAATGATAATCATTCATACCACAAGCATTGCTTAAATGAATTGAGATAATTGATGCATACTTCTTTAAAAGCTAAAATATATTTTTTAACTGTTTTAACCATTTGGGTTGGGAGTTTTTAAAATATGCCATTTGTTCCCTTTAGTTCTTAACAGAGTGTACACCATCCAACTAAAAACATTCTTGATCATGCAGGCTCATCAATCTAAACATCCCCTCAAGCACTTCTACGAAGTCTAGAACTCTTTTCCCTATACTACAGAGCCCCAGTTCACTGAATATTACTACTTTATTTTCTATCTCATTTTTATAGCTCCGCATTCCTCTTACTGCCAGGCAAAGCTTTTACTTCTTATTCCTGTCATTATATCTAACTTTTCACCTCTTCCTCCTCTATTCTCTAATCTGCTGTGGGCCGGATAGCCAGACAGGCAAACTTGTGTGAACCTTGTGTAAGAAAGGTTTTCCTGATATAGGACTGCAGGTCTTTCAGTAAAGAAAGGCCTAGGGTCTGAATAAAACCCACTGGATACATGGTAACCATTTTAGGAGCTCAGAAATACTATTTTACTTAATCCTGAGCTTGGGATCAAATAAATGATAAGTGAAAATAAGAAGTTTGACATCTGAACATTTAGGTAGTACTATCATTTGCATTAATAGAAAAACACTGTTTCCAGAACAATTGATATTTAGGCAGCACCACACTGGTGCAGTTGTTATCATTCTGCATTTAAACTGTGACAAATAATGAAACAGAAAAGGGAAAATGTTGGCTTTTGGAAGTTACAGATCATCGCACCACTGTAGCTTCCTATTTCTGTGTGCCGCCTTTCATGTCACCGCCTTTATCTTAGGACACTTCATTTGCCATAAACTAAGGAATTCAACACTACCATCACACACTCACACTGTAATTCTCCCTTCTCAGACACATACCATTAACTATACCATCTTTTCAGTGTTTTTTTCTAATAACAGGAAGTACTATCTTAATTTAGTTATCACACATTCCTTTAAAATAATATCATTTCAGTGCTTTTTTGCTTTCTTACTGTTGAAAATACAAACAATATTGTTGACTCCCTCACAGTGTTTTATTATAGTTGTTTTCTTTCTCTTTAAAAATAAATATTATTGAATACATTCCATATATATATGATGCATATAAATAGTGAAAGGGTAATCACTGGGAAGCAAATTAACAGATCATCTCACAGTCATTTTTGTGGCAAAGGCAGCTAAAACCAATTCATTTAGCAAGAATCTTACATATAGTATAATTTTATCACCTATAATCCTCATGATGTACATTAGATCTCTTTCCAATTTAAGGTGAAATCTTTGTTATTAATGGCTCTTCCTTCAATTTCCCCTATTAAATCACACAATTGGTGTGTGTGGTCCATTGCAAGTCCAAGATGTAGTTTACCTTCTTTTCACTTGAGACTGCCAGAATTCTAATTCATGGCTCTTGCAAACTTCTATTTCCTAAACATCCCTCTCACTTCTCTCTTCCCCTGCTTATCCCAAAAGTAATAGTGTAGTGCCATATTCTGTCATTTCTGGGCTCACAATCCTTACTTCCTGAATGTTGCCATTGGTTAGTTCTCAAAATGTTTCTTCTTTCCACTTGAATGCTATATTTTCACCTTTAGTTCCTTTTATAGCACTTCTTACCACCCACCTCCTCCTGTTCAATCTTTATATTGGCATCTTCCAGTTTTACATGTTCCATATAGTTTTGGTGATGCAATCAAAGAAATGTGTCAGAAAACAGTACTCTGCTCATCTGTCTACTCCAGGGCTCTGTCCCTGATCACACCTTAAAATCTTCAACTACCTCTCGAGAAATTTCTTTTCTGAGTGTCTTGGAATTTAGGGACTACATTCCTAACTTAATTTACTCAACTATTTTCCTTCTAATATCTTCCTCAAAGCCTCTAGAAAAATAATTACCAGATATTTTGTTATTGTTCTCCACATCCCTTCCCCCAAACCTTTCCTCCCTCCTTGGATTGTAATCATCAAAACAGCAGGACTGAACTTCCAAACATCTAGTAAGGAGCTATGTGCTGAGTTGAACAAATCCTTTCCTTAACTGCACAACTCCTGGTTTTTTCTCACCAGTCCATCCTTCTACCTCTCCCACAGCTTTCCAATTTAGTGAGAAAATCCCCCATGTTATAGTGCATAGAATCCCTTCCCCTTCAACTCATTCTGAAAGAATTCTCTCTAAAATCTGGGCCTCCCTTAAGCTGGCTGCTGAACTAACTTCCACAGCTCTCTTGAAAGAAAGGATCCATTTCTCACTGGGAAAAACACCTAGGGAAATAGAAGCTCCTCTTGCTCCTCAGAGCCACCAACAGACCAACAATTTGCCATCCTCCTCTAAGACCTAGGCCTCTGACTAGGCTTCCTCCCCAGCTCCTCATCTCCTGGTCCAGGTGGCCAACCCATTTAACACATCTGCTTTCCAGTGTTGCCCTCCTTAACCACAATATTCTCTTCCAAACTCACTTCGGCCATTCAGTTTCTAGACTCTGCCTCAGACTTTCTCATCACCAAGAAGAATTTCCCCTACAACTACCCTCCCTGCCTGCTTTTTCTCCCTAAGTTAGCTGGCTCCATGACCCTAGGAAGCAATCCAGTCCTTCAGCCTTCCCCTTTCTGCCAGTTGAGTGGTCCCATTTTGGCTTCTTTTCCTTCCCCAAGCAGCTTGAGCTCTGTGCTTATGTTCAGAATCTCTCCCTACCAGGCAACCTTTGCCTGAAATTCCTGTACCAACTGACTTCCTGAGTAGCTTCCTACTTCCTCTGACCTCACTCCCTGGCTATCAGGCTCTGTGTCCTTGCAGTCCTAACTAAATCTCTTCCTAAACCACCTTCATTCACCTACACCTGGTTTGGCCTACCCAATTTTCTTCCAAACTTCCCTTCTGTATGAATGAAATAAAAACCTTGTATTTCTATTATAATGTATGGCTTTAAATTGTTTTTAGACATTTGTGCTATGTTATCTACAAGACAGTTTCACATGAGTTAGAAGCCCAAGATAGTATAGTTGAAAGACAAATTGAGGCTCATGGAGGCTATGTAGCTCACTCAAGCTCTCATAGTTTCAAAGAGCAGAATTGATAGGTCATAAAAATCAGAATATACTTTTTCTCAGCTGATCTGAGATAGCGGTTGTGGCCTATTATTTGGCATGTTAGATGTGAGAATGACATGTATGGGTAGACAATAAACACATTAATTAAAAAGAGACATTCAGAAGACCAGTATTAAAGGGAACCCCTGTAAAGGCAGGGGCCTCCTGTTGCTTTCCATCAGAGTTGGTCATCCCAGAAGCAAACATTCAGGTTTCAACTCTTGGCTCAGAGAGAAAAGAAATCTAAACAAAGAGATCCACAGAAACTCTACACTGGAGAGGCTGTTTGGGTCCTCCATGCTGGTTTTCACAAGCAAAATGCAAGAAATGAAGAGAATGATAGCATTGAAAGAGCAATGGAGCCCAGAAATGGTGAATCAAGGAAGAGGAAAGAGCAGTTTGGAACTTTCTGCCGGAAACTCTTTTCAAACAAAGTAGTGTGCATTAAAGAGAAGACTGGTGTGTGATATGTTCCATTCTAAATAACATAAAACTGAGGCCTTTGTTTTTCATCCTGCACCACCTAAATATGTATGACTTAATAAAGGTAATCATTACATGTTGCATACTTGTACAAATAAATAAATTTTAAAAAGAAAGACATTAAGTATAATCATGTACAAGTCCTAATGGATATATAGAGAACAATAAAATTGAACAAAGATCCTAATAATATTTTTAACAAATTTATGAGATGTGTGTAAAAAGTCAAAAGAT
Organism: Dolichotis patagonum; assembly: GCA_004027295.1. NCBI lineage: Eukaryota > Metazoa > Chordata > Mammalia > Rodentia > Caviidae > Dolichotis > Dolichotis patagonum. The sequence continues at coordinate 66,708 of PVJX010007685.1, forward strand.
ATTCTTCTATAAACTTTTGTTTCTTGGATAAAAATGGTTATCATTACACGTGTATTTGTACATTTCTCTAACAAGTCTAATATTGCTATTTGCCTTAGAACTGCCTTCAAAAACTCAAATATTTAGCAAAGTAATCTTTTACCTTATAGAAGATCAAGAAAAGATCATCCAGTTTCCCATGCAAATCACCTAGAAGGCAAGTTAAAGAAAAATCACTATCTAAAAGGAAGCACAATGCAACGAATTTTAAAACTCCAATGAACTCCAAGAATTCATGGGGCATTGGGTTTTTAACGTAAGATGGTATTAATTCAACAGGCAATTTGCTTCCACAGCACTCTTTTCTTCTGCTACTATCGTGGGGAAGGAATCTGGTATTGTAACTACTTGCTCCCTCCAGCCATTTATACAGGACTTCACTTACTCTGGGACAAGTACTATGCTAAAAGTTGTAGGTGTGCTTCCAGGCATATTCCCAGAAGAACTGAAAACATCATACCACACTGATATATGTGCACCCATGTTTATAGCAGCACAATTTGTAATAGCCAGATCCTGGAAACAACCTAAGTGCCCATCAACTGAGGAATGGATAAAAAAGTTGTGGCATTTTTATACAATGGAGTACTACTCAGCTATAAAGAATGATCACATCGAGATATTTATAAATAAATGGACACGACTTGAGACCATACTCATAAGCGAAATAAACCAGACTCACATGTGTAAATACCGTAGTCTCCCTAGTATGAGAGTTGATAAGAGTATATAAGATTTTATGGTAAACATGACTCCCCATCTCATAGCTTTGAAGCCTTTCAATGTTTTCATTCATCAGTTAGAATGGTTTTATTCTGTTTGTTTGACTATATTATGCATGATGGTATGAACAGCTGTTTTGAAGAAAACAAACCATTATGACAGCTATTGCTGATTTAATATCATCCTTAGAAGTCCTACCATGCTTCTATTCTTCTACTACCATTGGTTCTATCTATCACATTGTGTCTTATTGGGATTTGAATATGTGTGATAGTATAAACAAAATTTTTTTTATCAAAAATGAGATATTATAGTACCCATTGATCATTCTCTGTTATTCGGTTCAGAATGCCCTGTAATTCTTTCACTCTTTGAATGGTTGTATACTTTTTGTTATGTTTGATATTATTGTATTTGAAACTATGCTCAACTATAGCAGAGAAAGAGATATTATGATAGCTACTGTTAATATCTGGTTGTCTTAATGTAAAGTACTGTGTTGCCTATGTTGTCCTGTTCTGATCTGCTCTGTTCTGCCCTCTTTTGTTTTATTCTCTTTAAAATAAAAAAAAATAAAATTTAAAAAGTTGTAGGTGTGCTATCTTGTTTAATCCTTACACTTATGAGTATTATTTTCATCATTCTCATTTTTAAAAGGATATTCAGAGTATTTAAATAACTTACACATTTGCTCATATATTAAATAGCAGACCTGGAATTCAAAACTGAAACTCTTAGGGATTACTCTGTACTACCTACACTGTAAGCCCTAGGAGAGGGCCAGTAGGATCTATCACTGTCAGCATTAAATCCTCAAAGGCCTACCATAGTTTCAGTGAATTGTAGGCACTCGGGAAGTACGCTCAATCACTAAACGCATGGCTGACATGTTTTAAAGAATATGCTCTAGTAATAGCATCAGAAAGAGTAAAGTTGTGAGTAGATAGTTGACATTCTTTTAATGAGAGAATTACATAACAAAAATTAATGCCAAATCAGGGAAACCATAAGGATATATGAAGCTGTTAATTAAAAAATAAGTGTAACTACAGCAATATTCAAAAGCTCTATTTGGAAAAACATTTCTAGGTAAAATATATGTGTTTCATAAGCTCTGCTCATAAATTTTTAGTCTTTATATCTAACTTAAATCACCATAGAACTGAATTTGGGAACACTTTTCCTCAATCTGCTTAATATTCAGAAGAAGATTAATCAAATATATACAACAAGAGACTCCAATCAGAGAGAATAAAAAATTAAATTCCTTTATCAATAGCATTTATTAATATAATGACTATAATATTAACAATAAGATTAAGAGCATATTAATGTTAGTAAATGCCTAAATCTCATGTTTTCATAGATTTCACTCTAGAGGTGAGAAAATAAAAATGGAAGAACATTTCGCTTATCAGTTTTTCTTATTTTGTTAATTACTTGATTTCCTTCAGAATGACTTGTCTTTCAAATATTTAGGTATACAGGACTATAATAGCTGGTATGCTAAAAAAAATCTAACTTCTTTCTGCATATTAAGAATTGAGGATTCTGGGTTTGATTTTCAGCACAAAAAACACACAGTTGAGGCTATTAAAATATTTGTAGTTTCTAATTGGATAGCAAAAGAAAAACATACCATGAGACGAGATAATGATATTTCTACAGCAAGCACAAACATAATTACAGAATTGGTTATTATTTATAATTTAACTATAGAGTAAAAAATCTCCATATTTCATGCATGTTGAGAGTTATGGGAAATATTTAGATGTGTACACAAAAATACACTTTGAGATTAAAATAAAACAAATATTTATCATAATGTCTCTCCCTTTACTAATACTTTCTTAAACAGAAGATGATGTTGGAAAAGCAACCTAAACTTTAAGTTCTATTTTAAATGATGAGAAAAATTTTCAATGACTATTAAAAACAGAAAATAATTATTCCTATGTTAAGGGAATTTTCATGGTTTAAATTTAAAATATCTCTAACAAAAATCTCATGTGTTCAGAGATAGGGGGCTTTTGAAGGTGATTGGATCATGCAGGCACTACACTCATCAGTGGATTAATGCACTGAGGAGTTCATAGATGAATGTGCTGTTAGGAGGTAGGGCCTCATGGGAAGAGGTGGGTCATGGGGGACATAAC
>PVJX010007686.1:0-69620 GCA_004027295.1 Dolichotis patagonum
GGTAAGATGGGTTTCTTGTAGACAGCATATGATTGGATGTTGTTTCTTGATCCATTCTGCCAGTCTGTTTCTTTTGATTGGTGAGTTGAGGCCATTTACATTAATGGTTATAACTGTTATATATTGGTTTATTGTTGACATGTCATCTTTCTGCTGTTGTGTCTTTAGCTTTCCATTCTATTTAATTGTCTACCTTGCTTGGTGGGTTTATCCTATGCGTATCTAGAATATCTTTCAGTATTCCTTGTAGGATTGGTTTTGTGGTCATGAAATTTTTCAGGTGTTCTTTGTCATGGAAGTATCTTATTTCACAATCCATCTAGAAGGACAATTTTGCAGGGTATGTCAGTGTGGGTTGGAAGTGGTTTTCCTTTAGCATCTGAAATACTTCACTCCATGCTCTTCTTGACTTCACTGTTTGTGTTGAGAAGTCTGCTGTGATTCTGATAGGTTTTCCTTTATAGGTGATCTCTCTTTTCTCTCTAACAGCTTTTAGTATTCTGTTCTTATGGTGGGTTTCTGGGATGGTGATATTATGTGTCTGGGTGTAGTTTTATTTTGGTTATGGCTATTTGGAGTTCTATAGGCTTCACTAATCCAAATGTCAGTTTCCCTTCTCATGTTTGGGAACTTTTCAGCTATTACTTCTGTAAATATCCTCTTGATATCATTTGGGCTGTCCCCTTCTTTTTCATTTATCCCTATTAATCTTATGTTATTTTTCTTTGCATCATCTTGCAGCTGTTGAATTGTTATTTCCTGGTTCAGTGTTATTTTTGAAAGATCTTTCCTTTCCTGTTCACTAGCTGCAATCTTATCTTCGAGGTCTGAAATTCTATCTTCACTTTCACTGAGGTGGTTTTTATAGCTTTCAATAGAATTTTTGATTTCCTGTATATCTCTTTGAATCTGCTTTATGCATTCTGTTTGCTTCTTATAGTGTTCATTCAGGGATTCTATCTGTTTGCTTTGTTCCTCTAATTTTTTAGCTGTGTCTTCACTAGATGTGTTCACTATTTCTTTCACTACTTTTATCATTTCTTCTTTTACTTGGGCAATGATTTCTAATTTGAATTTCTCCATAGTTTCCCCCTACTTGCTTCTTTACTTCAGTTGATATCATTTCAGTCATTTCAGGTGTATGACTTCTATTTTCTTCTATGTACATGGCTCCCAGGCTTTCTTGGGATGGGCTAGTGATTGGAGCCTGCCTTTTGGTCTTTCCTTTTGTCATTTTTTTCTTTATTTCCTTGGTTTGATTGGTGTTCCAAAGCTTCCTCTGGGTGTGTTGCAAATCTCCTCCTGCACCCTCAGCTACTGGAACAGTCTCAGCTCCTCTGCAGGTACTTGGCCCCCTAAATTGAGAGGCAGAAGCAGGGTGTGGAAAACTGTGGCCAGAGAATCCTCCATGGTACAATCCCATGTCCTAAGGGTGTGTATATGAACTCTTCAGCTGGCAGTGCTGGTTGCAAGCCATCCCCTGGCCAGCCCAATTGAGCCCAGAGTCCCCGAGCATGGTTCCTGCCTGCTAGACTGAAACAAGGCCACTGAGCATGGCTGACTAAGGCCCTGCAATCTGCTGGACCCAGTCCAGCATCTGGGTAGCTCCTCAGGAACTCAAAACCTGTAATGTGGTCTCCAATTCTCCGCAGGTCATGGAACTCACCCCAGGCAACCTCCACTTCTCTGTAGACTCAAGATTCTCTTAATTGAGATGCAGTATCTGGGTGTGGGGAACTGGGCCCAGCAGAGCCTCCGGGGCACAATCCCTTGTCCTCAGGCAATCTCCACCTCTCTGCAGATTCTTGTCTCTCTTGATAGAGATGCAGAAGCTGGGCGTGGAGAACTGGGCCTGGCAGAGCCCCCGAGGTACAATCCCTGTCCTAGTGGTGTGGATATCATTTTAAACATTCTTGTACAGGGAATAATTCTAAAGGGTGTTGTTGTTGTTGTTGTTGTTTGTGCTGGGAATCAGACTCATGACCTTGTGTTTACCAGGCAACCAGCTGAGCCACTAAGCCCTAGCCCCTAGGGATTAATTCTATTAGAATACAAAAAATGGAATTGCTGTGTCACAAGTGGGTATTAACTCAATCATTTCATGGCCACTACTAGATTTGCAATAAGTTATCAAAACCTTATGATGACTCAAAATCAGAAATTTAGTTTTCATTTCAAATTCATAAATCTGAGTATTTATTCACTTTTTGATAAGCATGATTAGTAGAGAAAGAAAAGCCAAGATTTTTTACAGGCATAATCCTGGAATCTCAGGTTTTTCATAAGAGCTCTGTTTCCTCTTATTCAGTGCTGCATTGATATGATAGGAAGATAAATTTTTCCTTAGTGGTAGAGATTACAACCACATTTTTCTTCATATGGGAGAGATTCTGTCCTTTCTGTCCTATATGCACTCTTAAAGCGAATAACGGTGAAGGTGATCATTGGTTCTTGAGATTATTTTTTTAAGATCTTTATCTTTTTTGTGAAAAGCACAGACACACACAGTACATAAAGAAATACAGTGTATTTGCTATATCAAATGTTTATCATGTAGTTTTTAGGAGCAGCCTGTGTGTAATGGCTCATTCCAGAGGGCAAAATGAAGAAAGAAGGTGGAGAACACTGCATTAGCAGTTTAAAATTTTGTAGACAACTCTTGACACTGGTATTTATATTTAGACCATCTAAGTTCTATCTCCCTTCCAAATCCATTCACAAACTTTGGCTGGAAGATGTAGTTTAACATAAGCAGGCTCCGTTTCTGAAGCAGCGTGTCAGTGTTCCCTTCTAGAACCTTCAAGTCTCACTTTGTCTGCCTGTGGATGCTGAGGCACAACAGTAATTGAAGACCTGAAAACTTGCAGCTCACAGGTTTCTCTTGTAACTATATTTTTGACCATACTATGAAATGAGGTATTATTATGGTGAGGAAAACAAAATTTTTCAACTCTGAAGACCCCTGTTGATGGCCTCCTCCTTTCCTGTACCAGTTGCACACTGCCTGAGCAGCAAGCAGCTTTCCCACATCTTGTTATCTCTCCTCAGCCCACTGAGGCCACCCAGATGTGGAGAACTGTAAACCTGTCACTTTTGAATAACTGCTTTTGTTCTGCTTTTGTAGCTTCACTTGCATTTCCCACCACAGCCTCTATGTGAGGGTCTCACATCCCAGCCTTGGGGCTCAGTCTGGGGAGTGTCAAACTCCTCGGCCCACAAACCTAACAAAGAGTGATTCCTCCAGTTCTCTATGTGCCACTTTGTTTCTTCACTTCTGATAAACCTAAAATTGCCCTAACAGTGTCAAATCATGAACCTTTTCATAAACATTGGTCTTTATCCTAGTCTCTCTTGTAATCCATGTAGCACAATCTGTATTTATTTGCTGGTCACATTTTTAGTTATCTTTACTAAGAACCCACCTACAACTCTGTAAAGTTGTTCTACATTTCCTTTCCAACAACTAGTAGTCTTACACCTGATTCTAAGCCTAGTGTTTCTAGTAAAAGATGTCTTTGATCATGTGTATAGACCACATACGTGTATCTCTAGGGTTTCCCTGCTTTAACTGATTGGCTCAAATACCAAAACTCTTGTGCACTTCATTTTAACTCCTAATTTTCAAATATTTACCTTTGGAAAGAACAGAGATGTCTATACTACTTACAACATGCCATACCAATGTAAATGAACCTAATTTGACAGATAAAATTTAAGTCTAGCACAGTGTTCCTGTCTTCCTGCATGTTGGACTCTGTTTTGTCATGAAAATATCCCATTACACTTTGGATCACAAACTTCTAAACACTCGTGCACTAACCAGAGATCCAAAGTTGCAAAAGCAGGTGAGTGTGAACTGAAACTCAGGCCACAAGTCAAAGTAAATGTCCCCTATTTAGATTGTTTATCTCAAGGATCTTATTTCACTGGCAAAAAGCTGACCATGGGACATGACATCTAATAATCAAGTATAAAACTGTTAAAATGGAGGAAAAATATCTAGTCCCTTTTTATTTTATTGTTTGCTATAGATAACCTGATTGAGAAATTGACTATAGTACCTTCCTATAGATTTACCAAGAAGGAAAAGTCTTTCTTTTCCTTCTTTCTTGTCTCCCTTCCTGTGAGGACACTTTCCTTTACTCTGAGGGAAGAGACCCAGGAAGGTACAGTTGGTTTGCCTGAGACTGGTGAGATTCTAGATTTTCAAAATAGAAGAGACATGAACCTTGGACTATATCGATTCTAAGTCTTGTAAATTGGATGTTTTCTGTATTTTTTGTGGGTGAGGGACTGCACTCTTTCCCATCCTGACCCCTGAATTGTGAGAACGTTTAAGTGAGGACTTCTTTTCTGGGGACTGAAATGTGAGTGGCAGAGCCTTGGAAATCACAGCAGGGAGAAAGCTGGAGTGATCTACAGCGCAGCACTGTAGGCCCATGTGCTTTTGAATGTAAGTGTAAGACAATGAACAGGTTTGTTGGCTCATGGTACATGAATGTGTTGTCTTCAAGATTTTCAAAGTGAATAAGGAAAGTCTTGCATGACTTTAAAGGAGAAAACTTTCTGCAAAGTGATTAAGATCAAATTTCTGGCTAAACATTCATGAAAGAGGATCGATAAGGAAGCTGACAGAAGCAAACTGAACCCTGTTTGGAGCACAGAGAAACAGCATCCATGTACTCAAGGACTGAGAACCGTTTGTACCTATTTAACATGTAGTAACAACTGTTACACTTCTAACCCTGCTTTCTGAAACTATCTATCATTTTTTTTCATCTTGCCTGTTACATGTGTTTCATGACATTTGACACTATCTGATATTATAATACATGTGTGTTTATGACTTTTATTCTTTACAAGTGTTAGCTCTGTTTCCTCTTATTCAGTGCTGCATACCGAGTGCTTATCACAGTCCTGGGCATATTGTAGGTGCTCAGTAAATACTTGTCAACAGGACAGTTTTCAGAAATTCTTAAGGTAAAACAATCATAACACTTAACGATATCAAGATATTTAAGCTTAAAGTGTTGAAAAATAAAGCTTTCTGGGTAATAAATCTATTTCCTGGATTTCTTGAAAATAATGCTGTGTCATCATTTTATGTTTGATTTTACTACTTTTCAGTTTATTTACTAGTCACTGTCCTTTATAGCTTGTATTGTTTCAGCAAATTATCTCTCTGGGGTGTTTCAACAATTAGGAAACTGCGTAATTTTACTAGTTTGTATCATATTTTTGAGAAACATGGAATTCCAGCCAATCTGAACTGACCTTGTTCCAAACTCTTGGCATAGTGTTCATTTCACTCTACTTTTAATATATATGTATTTTATCTTCTTGATGCTTTTTGTATTTTTCACCATGCCAGAGTATTTTATTATGGATATTTAGTATTCTTAGCTGTTATGTTTTACTTAGTGTATTTACATTGTTATCACGTGGTATTTTGAAATGCATAGTTTATGTGCTTTCATTTCATTTGTTTTCATTTGATTTAAATGTTGATATTCTCCCCTAAGCTCTGGTGTTGGATGGTTTAGGAGGTGGGAAATGATAAGGCTCGAGCCTAGAGGTCTTGTGAATGGGATTAGTGTCCTATGAAGGGGCGCTGAAAGGGCCTGTTTCCTCCTTCCGCTGTGTAAGGATGCCGTGAGCAGGCACAGACCGAGGAACGAGCCTCGCCAGACATGGCATCTGAGGCACCTTGCACTTCTCAAGCTCCAAAATTCTAAGGAATAAATTTCTGTCATTTATAAACTACCTAGTTAATGATATTTTATAAAAATAGCCACTCCCCCAAAGCTAAAACGGGACGGGCTAAAACAACTCAGTGTGCAGTGAGCCACAGAATATATATGAAGTGGGAGAGTTTCTCTGAAGATATCAAAAGGAGACCAACTTGCCTTGAGCAAGATTCTGCAGACTTTCACCAAGGGCCCATACAGTCTGAGGAAACGAGAAAACCATTGAGCCCTTTTTTTTTTTTGTTAACATGAACTCTCACCAGATTAGGTTATCTTGCAGAAATTCTTTTTTATCAACTACTTAATTCACAATAAAAATCCTCTGAAGATTAGTGTCTTCATAATTACAGCTTGTCATTTCTCATGGTTTCTGTGGGTCAGGAATTTTGGTAACTTTGTGTAAGAAATTTCTGTGCAGTGTTTCTCATGTTGGCTGGGACTAAAACCACCTGAAAACTTGACAGGAACCAAAGGGTCCATTTTCCAGTAATGCTGTTACAAAGTTCTGAGATATGATTGTTGACTACTACTGAAACATTTCAGTTTCTTTTTACATGGGCTTCACCGTGAACTCAATGTCAATAGCCTTGCAACATGAAAGTTTTCCCTAGAATAAGCAATACTACAGATCAAAATAGAAATTTCAATGATCTATTATGGCTTAGCCTTGCAAATTATAACTTCTTGAAACCTAGAGATCACACAGAGCATTCTTAATGTTAATTCAGTGTGGGAGGGGATTAGACAAGAACATCAATGTAGTAATGTAATAATCATTGGAATCCATCATAGAGGCTATCATGGCAAGCATGCTTACTACTCTTTCTAGGCAGAATTAGTAAGAACACAGAAAGAAATTTTTGAGCACATACTGCATACCAAATTCTATCTTAGGTTGTGTGTATAAAACTGTGAATAAGAAAAGTGTCTCTGATATCACTGATTTTATATTTCAATGAAATTATTTTCATGGTCTACATTTCTTTAATTATTTACAAATAATGTAAATTGCATGTATATTAATACACATAATAATTTTAGTGATTAGATGATATAAAATTGTATACGTATTGTTTTGTAATTTGGAAGAGATGGTCTTGTCTGTTGCTTATTTTGGCCTTTAGCAGAATAAGTGGTAAAGAAGTGGTCAAGTGTAACTTTGATGGGTAAAAGTTGATTCTCCTGAGATGAATTTCGAGGAGCACGATGTGGTATCCTGCCCTGCGGAAGGGTAGTGTGAAGCAGGCAGGGTTGGTTGGTGTTGCTCAGCGGAAGCTTCCCACATCAGTATACTGGGGGATGTAGTGAGCCAGTTGGCCTTCCCAATGTCTCTAGCACCCTTTAGTCCAATACCTGTGAGTCTGTTCACTTTGTTTCCATGCAGTCTGACTCAATATTCAGAAACCTGTTGATTTGTTTATATTATTTTGTTTTTATTGCTTTCTCTTCTCCATTGGAATAAAAAAGTAAAAGAAAGAAAATGTAGGAAGCAGTGAGGATTCCATTAACTGTAAAGCCAAGAAGAACAGCCATCTCAACTGCCTGAAGTCTGTGAAGGATTTTTCTACCTGCCTTCATCTTTCCATGTGTCTTATGTGTAATGAGGGCAATGAAGGAAGACATTAACAATATATAATGGTACAGCCAACAGGATCTAACATTTTTCATTAAATTAGCAGAAACATTTCCAAAGTTTTCCATGTGCTTTGTTTTGGTTGTAAAATTTATGGAAGTTCAAGTTTATTGTCTCCCAGAAATTCTGACTGACAGTAGTATATACACTTTAAAGTTTGGTGTACATCTGTTTCTTTATATTAACTCTTTTAATTTAGTTAACTTCAATAATAAAGAACCCAGAGTGATTAAAAAGAAAGGTGAGAATATTCCATGACTTTTTTATATAGAGAAAGACTATAAAAATAGATTATTTGATCAATGCGAACTACAAGAGTGTTGCAGTCTTGGAGACTTTCAACATCTGCCTTAGCAAGAATAATAAGTGAATGTCATTCATTCATTCATTTTGCAACAATCAGTAAGACTTCATCATTTCAAAAGTGATTATGTAATGTTACCAGACAAGAAAGTGTAATAACAGTTTCTATGAAAAATGCTTTCAAGTCTTACCAAAAGAATGCCCAGTGTCTTTTGCAATGCAAATTCTCTCTGATATTGACATTAAGTACTTACATTATAATGCATTCTCTTGTTCTCCAACTTCATTTCCATCTCATAATTATCATCATTTTGTTTGAAACAGGATTAGAGGTATTATCATAAGGAAAATGTGCTTTCCTATTTAGAGTCAATGAATTCACTGAAGAATTTTGACTGCATGATGATTACTTGATTAAGTACACCTGGAAAATTATAAGTGAGAAAGAGACCAAACAATTCTGATTCTTGCTGTTAAGACATTTGCTGTTATGGAAAAAAAGAAAAGATAGTCAAGTTACAGATATCAAACTTTCTTTAAAAGCATGCACCTATGACAGCCATAGCATTTGGGTATCACAGCAGGGTCCACGATAATAACATATTTAAAGTGAGCAGAAATTGTGGTTAAACCAATGAAAAAATTGTTTTATTTAATAATTTAAACAGACTACAAACAGCCAAATTTTATTTGAAGAATGAAAAAAAGGATTAAAAATTTGGCCTCTTACAGAAATTTTTGTTGAGAATTTTATTCATTAGTTGGAAAAAGAAGCAAATCAGCTTGTACATTGTTGAACTAGGGATGGCAACAGTGCCTACATCTATAAATGTCAGCAGTGACCTGACACATAGAAAGACAGGAGTTCCTTTTCAAAAATATTAGGCAAAATAAGCTTCTTACTGTATTTTTAATTTAATGGATCAATATTTAAATAATTTATTAAGTCTCTATTAATAGGAGTCTCTATTAGTATTGTCACTATTAGTATTCTTAAGTATGATGACAAATAATTTTGGAAACGTTAGTCTGATTTTGTGTGTCTATTTTGCAACTGGTAAATGTTATGTTTTGATATTATACCCCTACTTAGTCAAAGATACAATATACAGAGGAGCATTTTCATTATAAATCTTACATATGTGCTAGTTATATAATTCATTAGAACATATATTGGGTTTTAGTTGATAGCAAAACAATATTCCAAGTAAAATGAGTGAGCATATAATGATGCACACTGTTCACTGTTGTTAACAGTCAAATGTTCAGAATAAAAAATAGACTCCCGGACTTATTTTTTCACATCTCTTGAAAGTAATACTAATAAGTATTTATTACTTCAAGTAATATACAGAACACGATAGATTTTATAATAGTGAATACTTGATTAATTTTATTTGAAATAAATACTGCATTATTTTGGTACTGTATTACAGACACTCTAACTAGGCTAAGAACTAATATTAATTGTCATACTTAGCTGGTAACTACATGTAAAGATGTGGCAGTGAAATGAAAATAGTTCCATTAAAATATTAAGATGATTTAATCATGTAATTAATATTACATATTATTTATTAAAATGAGGATTTTTGAGATCATTAATTTAGCTTTCATTTTGCAGCACCATGCTTTTGGTGAGAAAGCAACAATAGTAATAGTTGTTAAATTAGATATAGAATTTTAAACTAAATCTGACAATATAAACTGTAGTCTTTGAGGTAACATTTAGTTTTAGTAAACTACTATATTAAAATCACATTATACCCTGAAAATATTGTAATGATGGATAAATTAAAGACTTAAAATGTGTCTTCTAATAGCCAGTGAGAGACTGACATAAATGGAAGTATGAGTAATTATCAAACAGCCATATTTTGAAGTGTCTAAATTGTCATATGAAACTAATTTTAGCTTTATCACTTTTTGAATTAATTTATAGGCCAAAACTGCAGCTAGTTAAATAATAGGAGTGCTGTTTTTAATTAACATCACACACAAGCTGATATTCCTAGAAGTCTGTTGTAGTCCAAGGCTAGAATTTTACATTGAGAAGTAGCGATTGCCACTAGGGAGGACTCTGCTGAACACTGTGGACAAGGCAGTTCCAGGGGTCCAAATCCAAATTTATATGGATAAGATTCATCTGTATCTATGCAATAATTCTAGTAATCACAATGTTAAATCATTGGTATAAAAACTACAAATCTACTAAAAAGTTACGATTCTGTTAAGATTATTCTTCAACTGGAATTAAATGAAAACTGACAAATTCAAAGTTAGTTATAATTAATGTGAAAACAGTAGAAATTTTACTAATGATATGCTGTAAAAGAAATAGATTCCTAAGTATTGGACTTTTTCAGTGCTATATTGAAAGGTGTGGTTTCTCTGATTTCTCTTTGAGTTCACTATTTGTTTACAGGAATTTTGTTGATTTTTGATGTTGATTTTGTATCCAGCTATGTGACAATTTGCTAATTGAATCTATAAGTCTTTTGGTGGAGTCTTTGTTGTCTTTTAGTAGAGTTTTCTATGTAGAGTATCATGTCATCTGCAAATAGTGATAATTTAACTTCTCTATTTCTTATTTTTATTTCTTTCCTGTGTATAATTGCTCTGGTTAATGTTTCCAGAACTATAGTGAATAGGAGTAGTGAAAGCAAATATCGTTTTTTGTTCCTGATTTTATAGTGAAGGTTTTCAGTTTTTGACCAGTCAGTATGATGTTGGTTGTTGGTTTGTCATAGGTCGATTTTATCATATTGAAATAAAGATCTTTTATTCAAATTGTCTGTATGGTTTTTGGTCATGAATGCATATTGGAATTTGTCAAATGCTTTTTCTGCACCTATTGTGATGATCATATGGTTCCCGTCCTTGGCTCTGCTGAAATGACGTAATGCACTTATGAAGTAGTATATGCTGAACCACTCCTGCGTCCCTGGGATGAATCCTGCTGGGTCACGCTGTAGAATCTTGATGAATTGCTGCATTCTGTTTGCCAGTATCTTACTGAAGATTTTTATATCTATGTTCATTAGGGAGATTGGCCTTTACATCTTTTTTTGGTTGAATCGTTCATTGCTTTGTTATCAGCATAATACTTGCTGCTAGGAATGACTTTGGGAGTATTGGTTCACATTCAATTTCATAAAAGAAATGCTTCCAGAGCTATGTAGGAAAAGGAACAATTCTCCACTCTTTGTGGTAGTATAGACCAGTGCAACCACTGTGGAAATCAGTTTGGAGAATCCTCAACAAACTAAACAAGAGTTTCTATGCAATCCAGATATTCACCTTTTAATCTTTCCGAAAGAATTAAACGTGTCATATCTCCGCAATATTGCCCACGCATGTTTATTGCAGCATGCTCTGTAACAGCAGCATACTTGGAAACAGCCCACATGCCAATCAACCAAAGAATGGATAAAGAAGATGTGGTTTATTTATACAATGGAATGCAACTCAGAAAGAAAGAAGGACAAACCTGAGACATTTCTGGGTAAATAAAGGTACCATAAGACCATACTCTTAAATAAAATAAAGCAGACAAACATGTAAATATTTCATTGTCTCTCTGGTGTGAGAAATTGAAGTTTTAAATAAGGACTAAATGTGTATTAAGTATTTTAAATAGGAAGAAAATGTTCAAATGGGAAGGGTCACTATGGAGGGTGGCTGTGGGAAAGGAAGAAAGAGAAAAGGAAAAATTGACAAAGGAAGGAAAAAATGGAAACAAAGTTTTGTAAATAAGCAGGGAAGAAGGATTGAAGGGAAGGGAGAGAATGGGAAAAAGTGAGAGGCAACATACAGCATGTACAGGCACAAGTTCCCTATGATGAATATGATCTTTATGTATATTTAAAAAGTATCAGTAAACTTAATTAACTAAGAAAGGAAATAAATTACAAATAAAAATTATCAGATATAAAGCAGAATTTTATTTGGTACATAAGTTATAAACTAAGGAATGGTTTACCTGTAATTTTGTGGAATTCATGACAACTGTTTTGGTGAAAGTAATTTTGACTCATAGAGGCCACTACAATTAGCATCCAGGACATTAGACTTTGGCATAAAGTAAATATCTGGGGTCAAGTTATAAACTGTACTTGTAATATTTGTTTATGATTGTTTCCTTTTAGCTTACAGAAGTTCAGATGATAGGTATTTCAATGGCTAGTGTAAAAAAACGTTACAGAAATAATATTATTAATGAATATAGTGGCTTGGTTATTATAGTCTAGTGATCAGCCTCTGCATATTCTGGTATGCAGGCTACAGAAAACTCAAAAATACCATACAATAAAAATACCAGGCAATAAAAGTATGTCTAGCCCTTTTAAGGGAATTATTTCATGCCGAAGATTGCTTTGTATGATTTTTTCATAAGATCATTATTTCATACCAAAGATTTCTATTTCTTTGTCCAATTGACCTATGGAGACCTGTGAAAGCAATGTTTCAGCACTGTTTTTTTTTTTTGTTATTAGGCTTATTGTTTAATTTTCTGAGCATTAATAAAGATGATGAATTAAGCAGAGCAGATAAGCCTTCTTTATGTGGTCAGAAACTTAGTGTTATTATAAAGTATGTTATATGTGATAGTGTCCTAGAGAAGTAGAAACCTATGATTGAATTCATGCCACTGTGCATTCTCAAACTGTTAGAAGTACTATCATACTAAGCATGATCAAGGTTACTGAGGATTGGTTTTTAAACAGATAATAAGGTCCTTCTCATAGAGCATTGAACAGGTGACAAATTTTAATGATTGCTATAAACTACATTGCTAAGATCATTGTTACATGAACAAATCAGAGTTATGATGATTTCAAAGAGTTATAAATAATAGGTGTCCTTGGGATGCAAAAATATGTTCATGAGGCTTCAGTTTTATTGTGAAAACTGATAATTATTCTTGGTTATAGTGAGATGACTGTTCCTAAACCCATTAAAACAAAATGGCCTGTTATGATTGTAGTACTTCTTCTAATTGCAACACAAGCAATGCTTGCAAGCTCACTAATAGAATACTGTACCTGTCAATGAGCTTTTTAAAAAAACACCTAACACAGCTTTCTGTTAGACCATACAACTTCCTAGACCACACAAATTGCCATACAGGCTTGTGCCTTTGTGTCCTAAATTGTAATTCTGTTTTTTCTTATTCCAAAAATAAAAATTGTGTGCATAGAAATAATCTCTATTATTTTTGCTTCCTTTTCCAAGTTATAATAGTAACTATAATGAGTTTTTAATATAAGATGTTATAAATTTATATGAAGTATAAAACTAACTCAGACAAGCACAACAGATGCTTAACTAGAAACTGTATTAGTTTCTTACTTTCAATTATTTTAATACCGGTTTGTTCTCCATTATTATGAAATATTTAATTATAGTACATTAATATATTACTAAAAAACAGAATTACCCTGAATTGGATTTATGATTATGTAGGCAATGAGGCCTTATCACTGGTTCAGAATTAACAGCCTAAAGCATTATATTGGCAGTAATTTGTTGAGAGTAGTTAATAGTAGATAAATCTATGTCAGGGGCAAAAGTAACTTGGTACCATATGTGCAAGGGGAGATGATAACTCCTATTTTACCAAAGTTTCAGTGAAACTTACATACAGAATTTTGAGTTCAAAGAAATAGCTTTCAAAACTGTTTAGACTTCTACCTTCACCAAACTACAACAAAGCTGATGAGTTCAGGGGGCTGTCAATTAATGTAACCCTTACGCGTGCATGCGTATGTAATTATTGTTATGTACGACAGAATAAATATCTGTGCTGCTATTCACACCACTAGTTTGACTGACTGTACTGCTAAGAAAGCTTCACGAAGATAAGAGGAGCAATAGTTACATTTAAATCTGTGAATGAACGTGTTATTAAGACAAACATTCAGTTTGTTTATGCAACGTCAGGAACATTAACGTATACTAGATTAATAACGTATATTAATATTAATCTCAGAGGTTAAAGTGACTTTAATTTATCATTTTATGTCATCTGTAATTGTTAGAAATACCTATATAAACATATACTTGTTATTGAAATCCAATGTGACAAAATTTTGTTTTAGTTTTTAACTATTAGAAAAGCCTTAGAGGATAGAGAAAATTTGTAACTTCAAATTAACTAGTAGCAAGCTGTTTTTTTAAAAAAATGTGTGTGCCCCTGGAAACAAAGTTTTGAATTTACATATTACTGTTTTTCTTTACTTCAATAAGCTCAATTCTTAGAGTATTATAATTTAGTATATTGAGATGTAAATTAAATATATATTAGACCCTCAATAGAGCTTATTTCTCATGTCCTTTCATACAGTGTGATATTTTTGTGTACAGAAATCCAAATGACCTTGAGTGTAACGTGAATAACCAAGTTACAAATACACAGCTTTAACTTTAAATCATACTCTGGCTTTCCTAAGTGATTTCCCAGTGTTCTTCTCATCTAACAGTATTAAATATTCATACCTATGCTACTTATTTTATACCATTTATCCTATATGTGGTATTTGTTTAAGAAAAATTAATTCCCATTGATTTGTGAATTTTCTTATTTGATGACATATTATATGTACAAATTTCCTAAACTGAATGTAATTATTATGTTTCTTAAACATACTTTTGATAGATACATAGTAATTGAACATATTTATTAAACATAGTATGAGATTTTCCTAAATGAATATATTTCAATTTCTTAGTTTCCTAAAGTTTTCTGCTAGTGGACTAAAAGTTACAGAATATAACCCTTGCTGTATGTCTTGATTGAATATTTTTATGATAATTGCTGTTAACTTTTGAATTTACCAAAATTGAAGGTGCAGTCTAAATTATCATGTGATGATGAAGTCTATTGACATTTATTAATTATAGAAAAATGTTTTTCTAGAATACAGTGTCAAATAATTTGAATTTTTAACTAGTTTTAATAGAACTATGAATTTTATCATATTCTGGCACTATTGCATTTATTCCATGGATACTTCATGGGAATATATTCTTGGTATAACTCAACCATATTTTATTTTCACATATATTTAGGTAATAGGATTTCAAAATCTCAATTACCTATTTTAAAATATTAGTGATAGAATAAATTAAAAATAATTCCCATTTAAAGTTTATTTCTATAAAAGATGAATCTATTTAAATAACATTATTAAATACATTGTAAAATCTTTAAAAATCCTAATATAAATTTTAATTTCAGAGATTTTATATACTTGTCTAACCAAACAGAATCTCTATTGGTAATTATTTCAGTGATAGTGTTCCATAGAACTATCTTATTCTCATTTTATAACTCTTTTTCGTTGCATTTGAAGTATATGTGTGAAAACTAGAAATTTAGTAGTACAATTTAAGAGATTAAATGATGGCATTTTAAAAATCTACAAAGATTACAGTCTAATTGCATATCTCACATTCTTTGTATAGAAATGAACAATCATTACACAATTCATTACCTTGCTGTTCATGTATCAGTATTGCCATGAAACATTTTTCTATTCTAGTATTGATCTTTCATGAACTCACAAGAGAAAGTCCTTTCACATTTCAGTAATTATATGATCTTCCATTAGCTGATAGGACTTTATGCTATACACTAGCTCCTTACATGAAGAGATAGTATATTTACTATTGGTATGCAAGACACAAAATTTCTTCTTCTTTCCAATTAAGTTCCCCAAATATAGAATATTTTACATATAAATATTTTCATGTTTTTAAAGAGTAGGAAACTTTTGATTAATTTTTGGCACAAAGAAGGATTCAGTATCATCTTGTCCCAAACTAAATTTTCTTGATTATTTCATATTTGCACTTTTATCTGGACAGCTGCAAGTAATTCCACCCAATAAGGAAACTAATTACAGTAATACATTTTTCTAAACATATATTAAATTTTAAGGAAAACTTATTCATTTAACTTGGGCTCACAAATAAGCACTGAAAGGCCGGGCGGGGATTTAGTTCAGCAGCATAAGTGCCTGCCTGGCAAGCACAAGATTGTGAGTTCATTCACCAGTACAAAAAAAAAAAAAAAAAAAAAAAAGCACGGAAAGAATTTATTTCGTGTGATTTCTGTCTGCCCCCCCACACCTCCAACATTCAAATTACTTGTTTCTTTTCTGTATTCTATAATTTGAAATTGTGACTATTCTAGATCAGTTATATAGGTAAATATTTTATTTTATTTTACATAAATCTGAACATTTGCTTTTATTTATATTAACTGTACATTTACTCATAAATATAAAAATATTATAAAATGTTAAAAAAACATTCCTTCTATAATACATGGGCAACTTTTTAGCCAGTGATACTACCCATACTTCACAACAGCTATCTCAAGTTGCTTAATTTTTGTTCTGGGCAATATCCCAGTTAAACCATTTAATATGTTAAAAGTCAAAACCCAGAGTATACTAAACTATAGATAATTTCACAGTATCTATTGTATATTTTGATCTAATTTATCTATCCAACTTCCAAAACTTGGGAGACAATATGATGTGTATACATGTTGGTCTGATTTATTTCACTTAATGAGCATAGTCTCAAGGTACATCCATTTAACTATAAAAGTGTCAAGTTTATATTTCTGTATGGCTAAGTACTCTATTGTATAAAAATACCACATCTTTTTTGTCCATTCCTTGATTGATGAGCATATAGGTTGTTTCCAAGATGTAGCTATTACAAGTTTTGCAGCTGTCAACATGGGTGCACCTAAATGGATGTGCTATGATGTTTTTAATTCTTCTGGGAAGATACACAGAAGGGAATAGCGGGGTAGAATGGGATGTCTATTCCTAGTTTTAGGAGGAATCTTCACACTGGTTTCCACAGTGGTTGCATCTGTTTACACTCCAATTCACAATGGTGAAGTCTTCCTTTTTCCCCACAGCCCCACTAGCATTTGCTTTGGTTTGAGTTCTTGTTGACAACCATTCTTTCTGGAGTGAGATGGAATATCCATATTGTTTTAATTTGTATCTCTCAAATGATTAGTTATGTTGAACATGTTTTCATATATTTACTTTCCATTTGTATTTCTTTATCTAAGAAGTACATATTCATCCCACATTGGGTCTTTGAATTTAGGGAGTCTGATTTTTTTTTCAATTTTTTATATGTTCTAGATATGAATTCTTTATCTGAGGGAAAAACAGATAAAAATTCTTCCCACATGGTGGGCTACCTTTTCATTCTGTTGGTGTGCAAAAACTTTTTAATAAGATGAGATCCCAATTGCTGATTCTTTCTGATATTTCCCATGTGATTTGGGCTTTGTTTACAAAGTGTCTGCCTACACTTGTATCTTCAAGATTTCTATCTA
The DNA here is from genome assembly GCA_004027295.1 of Dolichotis patagonum. NCBI lineage: Eukaryota > Metazoa > Chordata > Mammalia > Rodentia > Caviidae > Dolichotis > Dolichotis patagonum. The sequence goes on from PVJX010007686.1 coordinate 17,057, forward strand.
TCTTCCTGTCTGTCTATCTATATATCTAACATTTATCAGTCTATCTATCTGTCTTGGAAACAACTCAAATGCCCATCAACAGAAAGATGGATAAAGAAGATGCTGTGAAAAACAAATGAGATATATAGGTAAATGGATGAAACTTGAGATCATACTCATAAGTGAAATAAATCAGACTCACATGTGTAAACATTGTATTATCTTGCTGGTGTGAGAAGCTGAAAGAGTCAATAAGGTCCAAAATGCACAACAGATATTGTGAAATGGAAAGAAATTTTTCAAAAGGAAAAAGGACCTAGGATAGAGAAAAGGGGAAAGGAAGAAAGGGAAAAAATACAAGGTAGTTATACTACTAGAAAGTTTTGGGCTAATATCATTTGGAGAATTTTTTATGACCATATCTTGTATTCTGAGTAACTACTTTGGAGATAACAACAAACAATGTATTAATTATTGTTACTTCCCTTTTCTTTTGACCTGAAATTTTATTTTATTTTTTCCATAAAATAAAAACTGTAAACAAAAGGAATATAGCAAAGAAAAATTCTGAAACATTTAGATGAATGCCTTCATCTACTGCAGTTGTAGGTATGGTGGTGAGCAATGTCAACTGGACTTCAGGAACTGGGCCAAGGGCCTTTAAATTGATACACTGCACTATGAGGTATCAAGCACCATGTTATTATTTTTTTTTTTGCATGTAAGGTACCTGAGCGTTAGAAATGCTGTATTAGTCATGGACTCCAGAGAAACCTAACAAATTCAATGTAATATGAAGTTGTAAAATATGTTAATATGCAGTGGGGTTCTTGTAAACACATATGCATAAGACACAAGAAACAATCCTAAAAATTGAGTAGGACTGAGTCCTGGAGAAAGCACAGCTGAGCTTTTTCAGGGTCTGGGAACTGTCTCTGTTATGGCTCATATGTTGGGAAGGACTTGGGTCTTTCAGGGGCCTCAAGTTTTTTGGTAAACAAACCTAGATGCAGAGCATGACATTTGTGGTGAGAAAGTGTTAAACTACCCCAGAATTTCACTGCTACACACTGACAGCTTGGCCTTCATGTTGTCAACTAAACAAAAAGCCTTCTCATGATCTAATCAATACTTAGGCAGAGCCAACCTTGACCAGAATAGAGTATGGCAGACAAAGGACACTTTGAAACCACAGAAAAAAGTCAGCACACCATTCTGCAGGCAGGAGTGAGTGATTACTGTTTCTCTGCCAATGACAATTCTAGCTGTACTTTGATGACACTGGTAGGAGACAATGCTGTGTACTTAGCCTCCTGTTAGACCAGAAGATCATGTTAGAAAATAAGACAGCAAGGAAAGACACTTAATGTTGTTGGGTAGGGATGGCCATTGGACAATTTAACCCACAAAAGAGATTTGCAGAATTGTGTAAAACAAAGTTTTAGTATAGAAAAAAATGGAGTAAGGGAAATATTGAAAGGAAGCATTTTGAGGGATACTTTTAGCACTCTGGACAAGAGGTGATGAGGACCAACATGAATAGCTGCCAAATATAAAGCAGTTAAATTTATGTATTTAATTATAAAACATAAGTGAAATTGAATTGGATATTTTTCACCACCTTTAGGAAAGCAAGTAGATTAGATTCAGATGCTTCATAATCACAATCTCACTCTAAGGTAGGATAATAGTCATTCTCTCCTACTCATAAATCCAGTTAGTCAGTTAGGAAAGATCTGAAAATAGAATGGCTCAGCTGATTTCTCCAGGTCCATGGAAGCCTCTGAGAATGGTGATGTCAACTGCATGTGCATGAGTGGAGAATTTCTCTATGAAAAAGGTCTAAACCTTCTTCCTTTTCCATGGGATATTACATGCTAATGAGTTATATTTGCTAGTTCCAAATAAGTAGCTATAGACAAAATGCATGAACAAGATTCTCAATAATTATTTAGTTCCACATCATCTACTCCAAATAATTTTTTAAGGCAGTCTGGATTTGAGGGCTATATGAATTTCTGTAGAATAAAAATTTGTAGCACATATGTATAGAACTTCTCCACTTCATCTGTCCCAGTAGCTTCAGAATATATGAATTTATTGTTTGAACCACCTTTATCTATTTTTTAGTCACAACTTTGAATGATCTGGAAGTATATTGTAGGTATAATAATAGTGCATATCATGCACCATATATACTGCTATACATAGTAGATTGTTTGTCATCACAATTTCATGAGTTAACCAGTAATTTTATCCTTATTTTGTAGTCAATCTAACTTCGAGATTATTGTATATTGTAAAGATTCAATTCAAGTTATGATTCCTCCAAACTTAACCTACAAGTTTAATTCAATCACAGATTCCTACAGACTTATTTTGTGGACATCAGAAATTATTCTGAAGTTTGAGGAAGAGCAAAAAGCCCTAAATTTCCAGTATAATATTTAAGGAGAAAAATAAAGTTGTAAAATGATATAACTGTAGAACACCTTTGAAAAGACTTTAAGACTTGCTCTAAAGTTATACTAATCAAGATAGCATTATAATGGTAAAACATGTAATGAAACAAAGATAATATTTTCAACTAATAGTACTACAACAACTCAACAACTATGTGAGAAAAATCACCAATAATAACTCAAAGTGGATATCTTTGACCTAAAAATAAAAGGAATACTCCACAAGGTAAGACAGAAGAAAACCCAGATGAATTTAGGGATAATGGGGACTTGTGAGATAAACAGTGAAGGTACAATTCATCAAAGAAATAATTGATAAGTTGGACATCATTAAAATTACTATAATTAGTAAGTTTTGAAACTAACCAAACAGAGCTCTTAAATGTTATATATTTAATTATATAGTTATATATTTATTTATATAATGTAAAAATTAGTGAAGTCTTCTCATGATGAGAAAAAACTCATCAACCCAATCACTATATTGCTTTTGTTTGATTGAAATATTTGCCATAAAGTACTTTTAGTTTCTGATGAATTGCAAAATATAATCAATGTCTGTCAAATTTTGTGTTGACTATGTTAATCTACAACATTTTATACAATGTTGTGTTTTCAGTTTCTCTTAGTATAAAATCATAATCTTCTTTCTATTATCTTTGAATAATTATCTTCTCTCTTATATATATATTTTTATGAACACCAGTAAGCTCTAATATGTTCATATTTTTGATTTGCTTACTGCTGTTTATTGGATTTCAGCATCAATAATGTGAGGTATGCTATTCTGAATTTATCACACCATACGCTGTTTTTCATTAAGTTGCATGTAATATCCTGTTGCAAACTTGTATCTACTAAATTAGGTTTGAGGTCTATGGATCTGAAACTTTATCAATAAAGGAGAAACAGGATGTGTTGTAAACAGATGCAAATTCTCTATGATGAACGTGATCATTGTTTGTATCAAAAATGTACCAATAAAATTTATTTAAAAAGGATTCTAAGTAATTCTAAACCATACTATAGCTTTACAATCACAGCTGCAGGAAAGTATGATTGAACATAACTTTCTAGAAGCTTTACCGAGTTGCTAATCTTTAACTATATGATGAAAAACACACATTTGTTTCAATTTTTACTGAAATTGTAAATAATACATTATCATCCCACATGCCTTATAATTTTTCCAAGATATTTTTGGTAGCACATAATTAGTATGTTAATATGATCATACATACAAAATCCAAGTGTAAAAAGACACCTTCTGTTTGATACATGACACAATGTTAAAAATTACAAATGTGAGATAACACTTTGAAGCAAAAAAGAACAAACAAGACTCAGTCATGAATGCAGAGGATAAAACTTTCATATGAAAGTGGCTAAGAGGAAGATGTTAGGCACTCCTCATCATATCATTAGAAAAGGGTAGAGACTTTTTGTGTTGTTGTTATTTTATAGCCAGTCCAACCCAAAGAGGGAAATCGCTAATGTACAAGGCTTGATCCATATATACAGTGAATGGTTAAATTTTTAAAAAAATTACAGTGAGACACATTGTCATTAACCCTCTTCAAAATATTCCATCTTCCAACATACTGATCCTTATCCTTCTTTCCATTTTCTGAAGCAATATTGAAAGTCCACTTTTGTGAGATCTGAACAAAAATACTATGTAAGAACGTTGCTGCCACTAGAAATTACTGAAGACCACACTTATATATATTTTTAATCACAATAATACTGTCTCAATCCAATCAGCAGCAAAAGCCTTGAGTTTAGACTGGCAAACATAGTTTTGCAAATATGGTAAGATTATACAGTTTCAAGCAGGAATTTAAAGGTGTTGCAAAATAAGTTTTGAAATAGCTTGAATGGCAATAATATGGCACCAAGGGAAAGCATCCAATGTTCCAAAAGCACTCCGAGCTCTGGACATGGTGTGACTCCATGAGAAAAGGCCACTCTATCCATATCAAATAGTCCTAGAAAAATTATTAGTTCTTGGATTCCTTTGGGTTTGAGTTTGTGTGTTTTGTGGTCCTAAGGATGAACCCACAGCTATACATAGGCTCAGGGGACACTCTTCCACTGGGGGACACCTATCTTCCCAGTCTTTAGCCTAGCCTTTACCTAGTGACTCGGCCATGGTAGTAGTTAGTAACCATATTCTGGGACAGCAGCATGTCATCACTACCGATTAATTAATACTCAATAATGAACTTGTCCCATATCATGATCTTTTGTTTTATAGTTATTACTTATTTGTTGTTGTTTGGAGAAAATAACAAAGTATCACATTGTGTCGTTGCTCCTGAGGCTACAGGGAAATGCTACATAACCAGCTGTCAGCTCTGGTCTTTTGCATTTTTTTCTGGCTACTTGTAAAACTTTAAAGATTTTTGTTGTTCTATGGATAATTTTCTGTGGACTTAAATAATTCATAGCTCTATAATGAATGGTATTTTACTTATGCCCTATTATTTTCACAAAATCTGCTAAAATGTTTATTTGAAGATGTAATCAAAGAAGTGTGAAACTAATATTTTATCTAATGGGGCCCCAATATTAAAAGTATTTGCCAAACCAATGATACATAAGTAAATGTTCAAAAAGATAGAAACATATATTATATCTATAAGAGATAGCCAAATTAGTATGCATTTGTTACAGAGACACTCTTGAAATAAATATATACTCAATTGGAATCAAACTCATAAAAACCTTTATTCATAATTAACATGATTTATTGTGTTATAGAAATCAGAATTCATTAGGATTTTAAGTTATATCAGGTAGTCCCTTTATCTTATGAATTATTTATGAAATTTTGAAAATGCACTTAAGTAACAAGGCATTCCAGGGAGTACAAAGGATGGAATTCATGCTTTGCTTTTGTATTACCCCAATAATTTCTAAAATTACTGTAATGAAAGTATAGATTTTCAAGTACAAAGAGAACAGAAGCAGATATGACTGCTACATTTTTGTAAGTGGGCAAATAGATAAGTGCCTAGTAATTTAAAAATTCAAAGAACTTGAAATTCAAACTACCAGTCAGGAAAATGAGGGCATGTGGTTACTGCTGCCTAAACACTGACAGACACTGGAATATGGGTACTAGAGATTGCTGCAAGATTCATGTGGAGAGAATTTTTAAAAATTCATTAAGGTGCTATTTGCTACCTTATCATATTTCATGTTCAGTGAAGACAACTATCTTCTGAGTGTACCAACAAAATGTTCACTTTTTCAATGAATGAGAGGTAAGCTGGACTCTGGATATCAAAAATAAAGCAAACAGGATGCACTCACGGCCTGACTAGAAGGCCAGAGTTGGTCTCACTGGGAGTCTGTCAGCAAATGCATGAGGTGGCTGCATGCACTGGGGAGTGGCCACGTGCTGAGCTCAGGTCCTGTGCAGCTAGCTGCTGGGCATGGACATCAGCGACTTTGGATGGTGATGCTTGGAGTCTAGCTCTTCTCAGTAAGTCAGACTGTCCTCTCTCCAACTTCGGATCCTGGATCCTTTCCTGCATGTTTGCAGGACCAAACAGGATGAAACAGAATGAATCCACTCAGAACAAAACTGTGAAAGTGATTTAGAACTTCAAAAGAAGATTGCGTCCGATTGGCACCTGGACTGATGCCACCGGCCTGCCCCTTAGTCCAACAATATACACTGGTGTGCCATGCATCCCACATTCCCCATGGATGCCAGGACCTATGCCACCAGTCTGCCCCTCGGCCCAAGACCCTATAGGCCACTGCACTGTGCTTCCTGCATGCACTGCAGAAGCCCGGACCCAGAACATCTGATGGCCCCTCAGGGATACTCTCTAGCTCTTGGACCTAATATTGCTGTTGTTCTTCAGTTCCCACCCTTTCTCCAAAAACCTTGGACAACAGTGCATTAACCATATTAGCTTGATGGGAAATTCAGTAACTGCCTCACCAAACTGAGTATCTCATCAGGCTCCAATCAGTGTGGTGAGTATGCCTCTAAAATAGAGGTGTGCACTGGGTAAATAAGGCCAGTAGTAAAGCTCCCTCCAACTAACTGTAAGGCCTTGGTGAGTCTGGCAAGATGTGGTGACTACTTCCTGCACACAGAGAACATCAGGCAGAGTGAGGAGTGTGCCAATAAGGACTCCCCCAACTTGGAGAAAATCAAAAGGGCTTACGAGACACACAGGCACACAATAGGGACATAGTAGGGCCTCAGCCAACACAAACACTATAGACAGGGACATTTGATGACCTGGAATAACGTGAAAATAAAGTACTAGCAGGAACTAAAAGTTGACCTACATCAATACTATGAGGCTTTTCAGCCCAGGAAGAATATAGGACTCACCTAACAGACCCTGTGGCACAAAGTCAGGTGAGTGGCCCACCTATTCATTGTGGGACCCAGAAATTGGACAAACATCAACCTTACAGTAGGAACCCAAGACACACATTACCAACAGTTGACACTAGTGGGAATGAAGGACTGAATATTAACTCAGAAGGGGAAAATGCCCAAGTGAAAAAACAAAATGAAATCTCGAACATCAAGTCCACCTAGGAGCAAGTAGAGGAGACACTGAAATAAAGGACTTCAAAAGAAACACACTGGAAATCTCTGAAAAGAGAGCAAGTGCAGTAAAAAAACAAAAAACAAAAAAACAAAACAAAACAAAAAAACCATCCATGAGGCTATACAGGAAATTAAATTAGAAATACTCTCTCATGTAAAGACAGAAACAACAACCTTAGTAAAGGAGTTACTGAGCACAGCTAAAGAAGAAATAGAGGAAAAAGTACAGGAGCATCAGAAACTGATTGAAATCTTGAATGAACAATACAGAAAACAAGCAGAATTCATGAAAGAAACTCAAAGAGACATTAAAGAAACAAAAAATTCTAATCAAAGCTGGCAAAACCATTTAAATGAAGCTGAGGATAGGATTTCAGACCTTGAGGACAGGATCACAATTAGCAATCATGAAAGGATAGAATTTTTAAAACTAACAAAGCAGTGTGAAATCACAATCCAGCAGCTTCGAGATGATGTCAAAGAGAAATAATATAAGATTAATAGGCATCAGTGAAGATGCAGGAGTCAATGCAAATGGCATAACTAAAATATTCACAGAGGTAATAGTAGGAAATTTCTCAAACATGGGGAAAAAACTGATATTAATACAAGTGAGGCATATAAAACACCAAACAAGCACAACCAACATAAATATACACCCAGATATATAATAATTAAGATTCCTGACATACAACATAAAAACAGAATACTGAAAAGCTTTTAGAGAAAAGACATAATTCACCTATTAAGGAAAGCCTGTTAGAATCACAGCAGACTTTTCAGCACAAACTGTCAAGTCAAGATGAGCTTGAAGTGAGGTATTTCAAGCCATTAAAGAAAACAACTTTCAACACAGACTGATACACACAGCAAAACATTCATTCAAACTTAATGAAGAAACAAGATATTTCAATGACAAAGAAAAACTGAAGAAATTCATGTGCACAAAATCAACCCTAGAAATAGTATTGAAAGACACCCTAGATAGAGATAAAAAAGACCACAATCTCCAGAACAACAGAAAGAAACCATCAGGTAGGACAAGCAATTAAGGGAGAAAAGGAGAAAGCAAACAACTGGAACATAACATGGCAAAGTAGAGCCAGTACATATCAGTTATATCCATAAATGTAAATGGCCTCAATTCAACTATCAAAAGAAATAGTTTGACAGAATGGATAAAAAAACAGTATCCTACAATATGCTGTATAGGAGAAACAAACACATTTGACCCAAAAGTAAACTCATAGATTAAAAGTCAAAGGATGGAAAACAGTATTCAATGCAAAAGGAACCCAGAAAAAAAAGCAGGGGTAACTATTCTATTTGCAGACAATGTGAACTTCAAACCTAAAATGATTAAAAGACATAAAGAAGTTCACTACATACTCATTAGTGGAAAAATTAAAGAGGAACAACTAACAATGCTAAATATATATGCACCAAACACAGGAGCACCAAACTATGTGAGACAAATACTAATGAACACAAAAAACCAAATACACAAGAAAACAATTATAACAGGGGCCCTTAACACCTCATTGTCACAAAGAGATAGCTCAACTAGACAAAAAATTAGCAAATAAATAATGGAACTGAATCATACCTGTGAGCAATTGGACTAGGTAGATGTTTAGAGAGTGTTCAACCCAACCAAATCAGAATACACATTCTTCTCAGCTGGGCATGGGACGTTCTCCAAACTAGACCATATATTATCCCATAAAACTATCTTAAGTAAATGCAAAGGTATTGAAATGATCCCATGTATAATACGTAACCATAGCACACTGAAATTGGAAATTCATGGCCAAGGAAACTGCAAAACCTGCATAAATACATGGAAATTAAATAACAAACTTTTGAACAACCAGTGGGCTACAGATGAAATTAAAGAAAAAATAAATCAATACTTACAATTTAATGAATATGTGGAAACAACTTACTGTAATCTGTGGGAGACAATGAAAGTGATCTTAAAAGGGAAATATAAGCAATAAATTGTCATATCAAGGAAAAAGAATGAGCATAAATAAACAACCTAATGCTTCATCTCAAGCTTCTAGAAAAAGAACAAGTTAAACCTGAATCTCAGAGAAGAGAGGAAATTGTAAAGATTAGAGCAGAAATCAATGCAATTGAAAGTAAAAAAAAATACAAAGAATTAATGAATCAAAAAGCTGGGGTTTTTGAGAGAATAAACAAAATTGACCAAGCTCTAGCTAACGTTATCAACAAAAACAAAGAAAAAAACCCAAATTCATGCAATAAGGACTGAAAAGTGGGGAATTACTACAGATCCCATGGAAATTCAAAAGATCATGAATACCTCCTCTGAAAATCTCTACTCACATAGAGTGGAAAACACAAAGGAAATGGACAGATTTCTAGAAACAAATTAACTACCAAAGCTCAACCAAGAAGATATAACAATTTTCAATAACCCAATATATGCTACTGAAATTGAAAATGTGATTAAAAACTTACCAACAAAGAGAAGTCCTTGATGGTTTTATGACTGAATTCTACAAGAAGTTTATAGAAGATTTGATGCCAATAAACCTTGAACACTTGAATGAAATTGAAAAGGAAGCAATCCTCCCTAAATTATTTCTGGAGGCAAGTATTACTCTCATACCAAAACCAGAGAAAGACCCAACCAAAAAGGAGCACTATAGACCAATCTCACTAATGAACATTGATGCAAAGATTTTCAATAAAATACTAGCAAATAGAATGCAGCAAATCATCAAGAAGATTATACATCATGACCAAGTGGGGTTCATTCCAGGAATGCAGGGATGGTTTAACATAAGCAAATATATAAATGCAATGCACCACATCAACCGAGCCAAAACCAAAAACCACATGGTCATCCCAATAGATGCACAAACAGCTTTTGATAAAGTCCAACACCTTTTCATGATAAAAACCCTACAGAACCTCAGAATACATGATGTGTACCTCAACGTTAAAAACGCCATCTATGACAAACAAACAGCGAACATTATCCTAAGTGGACAAAAACTGAAAGAGTTCACTTTAAAATCAGGAATAAGACAAAGAAGTCCACTATCACCACTCCTAATAAATATGTTTCTGGAAATACTAGCTAGGGCAATCATAAAAGAGAGAAAATTAAAAGGAATAAAGATAGAAAAGAAGTTAAATTATCACTATTTGCAGATGACATGATACTCTACATAGAAGACCCCAGAAACTCCATTAAAAGACTACTAGAGGTAATAAACAAATTCAGCAGTGTAGCTGGCTACAAAGTCAGGCTTAAAAATCAAAACCATTCCTGTATACAAACAAAAAACTCACGAGAGAGAAGTTATGGAAATATTGCCCTTCACAATAGCATCCAAAAAAAAAAAAAAAAAAGAAATACATAGGAGTCAACCTACTAAGAATGTAAAAGATCTATATGCTGAGAACTATGCTATGCTAAAACAAGGAGATTGAAGAGAATATTAGAAAATCGAAGGATATTCCTTGCTCTTGGCTAGGAAGAACCAATATTGTAAAAATGGTCATACTCCCAAAATAGTTATACAGATTTTTTAATGCAATCCCAATCAAAGTACCATTGACATACCTCACAGATCTAGGAAAACACTCCTAAAATTCATTTGTAAACAGAAGAAACCTAGAATAGCAAAGACAGTTCTGGGCAACAATGCAAGGCAGGAAGCATTTCAATTCCTGATTTGAAACTGTACTACAAAGCCACAGTGATAATATTATCATGGTACTGGCAAAGAAATAGACCAGAGGATCAATGGAACAGATTAGAAGATGCAACTATAAGTACAAAGACACCCATCCACCTGATATTTGACAAAGGGGCTAAACATGCTCACTGGAAGAAGGATAGCCTCTTTAATAAATGGTGTTGGAAAAATTGGCTCTCCACATGCAGAAGACTGAAACTAGATCCATGCCTATCACCATGCACAAAACTAATGTCTAAATGGATCGGAGACCTAAACATTAAAACAGAAACACTAAATCTACTGGAAGATAAGGTAGGTAGAAGTCTTGGAGACATAGGGGCAGGCAGAGATTTCATGAACAAAATGCACACTGCACATGAAACACTTCAAACAATCAACAACAAGGATCTCATATTATCGAAAAGTTTTTGTTCTTCAACAGAATTCACCAACAGAGTGAAAAGAAAATCCACAGAATGGGAAAGTATTTTAGCCAGCAACCCCAGAGACAAAAGACTTATATCCAGAACATATGAAGAATTGAAAATCATCAAGCCCACCAAATTCAAAAACCCTCTCCAAAAATGGGCATTTGAGATGAACACACATTTTTCAGATTAAAATATACAAATGGCAAATAAATATATGAAGAAATGTTCACTATCACTGGTCACCAGGCTTTGTCAACTTTCATTTGCAACAAACGTTGTATCTAATGCTATTTAAAAGATAAAGGAATGGAAAGCATGTTTCAGAGTTTGGCAGGTAAGAGACTGCCTAAATTCTCATTATAGATTTTTGAAAACTGAAATCACAAATAGCAGTGTAAATATGTTATTCGGAAGCATTCCGTAAAATTACAAAATATCAACTGGAAGAGTTGCAAGAGATGTTTTCTGAAAAAGAAATAGACAGTGAAAATAACAAGTTTTTCCCAAAAATGTCTTGGAGTTTTACTTCACGTATCACAGGATAAAATTTTTAACTACCTCTGAAAATATTAAGATGTGTAAAACATTAAGAAATGGGTGAGTATGCACTGATGGCATTTTAACACTCACTGCCTCTGCCCTGTGAAGTGTTCAGTATCTGCGGCCTCCTAAAGTGGCTATGTACAGAGACGGGGAACAGTGCAGCACCCTAAGGGAAAGACACATCAGTACAGTTCCATGTTTTCTAGCTTACTTTGGTCCTTCCTAGGACGTTTATTGATTATGCAGTGGCAAAAAATGAAATACAACTTATTTTTACTAAATCTATTGGACAATTTTGAAAATTAAGATAATATGAAATTACAAGACAAAAAGCATTGAAAACTGTCTAGAAATTATATGCATAGCAATTCTGTCATTAGACTATATGTTTTTGTTTTATTTGATATTACATGTACTACAGATAGTAAAAAGAGAATTAATGCAGAACACTCATTTTTACAGAGACTTCAAATTATTCTGCACCATGACAAAATGATTTACTAAGACCTTTCTTCTTTAATCACATATGTTATTATGCACCATTTTTATACCACCTTTCTTGGGATATCAATATTAATGCTATTTCGAAACATGGTAGGAAAATCAATCCCAGCTTTATTTTCTCAAAGGTTTCTTCAAAGGACCTATTTGCAAAGTTAAATATTTGTTTAAAGGTTCAATTGAGTGGATAGATTAATCTATTCAAATAAACTCACAAATATTTTTAAAGTAAATCCATTATAGTTTTTAATACCAGGAATAAATGCTGAACTTCATTATAGGCATTTTATTGTTTAATTTTTAAAATTTTTATCAGATTGTATTGGTATATTTTAGATACACATAATGATCACATACATCATGAAGAATTTGTACCAGTAAATACCACTTGTTTCTTTTTCCCCATTCCCTGTTCCTTCAATCCCTTCTCCACTCACCATTTATAAAAGCTTTGTTTCCATTCTTTTCTCATTTTTAAATTCTCTTCCCTTTTCTCCCCCAATCTTCCCTCCCTTGTTCCCTTCCTCATTTAAATATTTTCTTTCTATTTCACAATTATAATATTTCTATTATACATATTGGTCATTATTTACATGTTTGCTTTCTCACATTGGAGAAATGCTGCAGTATTCACACATGTGTGTTTGATTTATTCCACTTCAGAGTATGGTCTCAAGGTGCATCCATTTACCTAGAAATATCTCAGACTTATCTTTATTAGTGAATAGTACTCCACTGTATAAAAAAGCCACATCTTCTTTCTCCATTCACCACTTATTAGACATCTGGATTGTTTGAAGATTTGGCTGTTACAAACTACATCACTGTAAACATGGGTGTGCGTATATTGCTATGGCATGATGCTTTTAATTCTTTTGGGAGGCTACCCAGAAGGGGAATAAGGTGGTCAAATGGAATCCCTGCTCCTAAGTTTTGAGGAATCTCCACCCTGATTTGTACAGTGACTGCACCATCTATGCTGCCAACACAATGGAGAAGGATTCCTTTTTCCTCCCAGCCCTGACAGCTTTTGTCATTCTTTGACTTCTTGATAATAGCCCTTCCTTCCAGGGTGTGATAGAATCTCAGAATTGTTTTAATTTGCATCTCTTGAATGACTAGAGATGTTAAACTGTTTTTCATAGACTAATTTGCTATTTGTATTTCTTCATCTGAAAAGTGTGTATTCATCTCAGAAGCCCATTTTTGGTTGGGTCTTTAAGTATGGGAGACCTGATTGTTTTGAGATCTTTATAAGTTCGATTTGTTTCTCCATACTGTGGGTTGTCTGTTCTCTCTGTTGATGGTTTCTCTTGCTGTAAAAAAGTTTTTAATCCACTATCCTACTGGACACCACTACAAAGCACTCTGAGCAGGATTTAAATTTAACTAATTGGTTTTCTATGTTTATTTGTGAGTTTGTCCTAAGCCTTGGCCCCTTGCCTGGTGATGGGAGCTGACTCACAGTAAGTGAACCTCTATGAATCACTGGTCCTGGCTGAGGCCTGTAGTGGCCTGTGAGGCCAGAGATACCTCAAAGGGCCAGATAAGGCCACAGATGAGGACACCTTGGCTCCAACACTAATAAAGTAAATAGAGACTGCAGCTGAAGGAATTTAACTCTTGCAGTCTCACTCCTACCATAAATGTCATCATAGAGGCAAGATGTTTCTCCTAAATTGACATAATTTACTCCCTGGAAAAGTCTTTGAAGTGCCCATTTCCAGCTTTCCTCAGTATCCCTGCTCTTTCTTTGGACCTAATAAATATGCGCAGTCCAGAGATGCTCTCAGTCTTAGCCCTGGTGATAGCCACAGAGTCAGAAACTCTGTGAGAGTGTTTTGATAACCCCAGAGCCCTGAATTCACACCCCTTGTCGCATTTATTTAAGCCTTTGCCATACACTCATTTAGGAGACTGGGGATCTAGGTCAGACCCTGGTACTACCTCACCATAAAACTACTGCTCTGCTGTTAGGATAAGTCACCATGTCTCTGCACTCTTTCTACCAGTGACTGCAGAGACAAGGCAAACCTCGAAGTGGATCTCTCACTCTCTCTCTCTCTTCCTCTACCTCTCTCTCTCTATTTTCCTCTTTATTACTCAGCTGCATCAGAATTTTCTGATGGTTCTTACTGAAACTAGAGACTTAGCGCATTCCTTATATGACAAGATACAGATTTGAGAGTGGGTTCTTGTAGACAATAGATAGTAGTTGAGGTATTTCAAATGACTTGTTCATATTGACATTATTTTTGCTTTTGATAACAAGTCTTAATTTACATTCAATAATAATAAGTGACAAATAAACATCAATTAGTTTTTGTCAGGTTTTGCTATTGTTAAAACCTATGCTATACCCATAATAGTTAAAGGTAAATATTCTCTAGAGATATGAATTTCAAATTCAAGAAACCAGAGGAAAAAGTCATTTAATTTGTCACAAAGCTCTGAGCGATTATGAATTAGAAATAAACCTTGAGGGGCATCCACACTATAGAATTTTAAAAAGACACTATTGGTTTTGAAAATTTTCCAATATACATTTATATTTTTAAGAAATTACTTTTTGTTAAATACTATATTTATAAATCTCAAATTATATAATTAATGTTTCTATGCAGTTATTACAAAAATGTAATTTCTAGATTGATGTCAATATTTTTAAAGAAATAAACAAAAGTTTCAAAAGATCCTAAGTGACCAAGAGTACAGTGTTCTAATTTGCATTATGGAAGGTTAGATCTGTTGAAGAAAAATAAACTCTCAAAACATAAAAGTAGTTAAGGACTATCACGAATAAAGAATTGAAAATGTATCTTCTTTCTGAAAGAAAAAAAAAATTATGAGACTCAAGTGCACCAAAAAACATTCTTCAACCATTTTCTTTGATTGTCAGAATAAGTGTAGCATTTCAGCCTGACCAATGTCCTAAAGAAACTGAGATTTTGTAAAACCTACTACAGAAAACATGCAGCCTTGTCTTTTTTTTTTTTCAACTGGGACTTGAACTCAGGATCTTGAACTTCTCAAGCAAGTCCTTATGCTGCTGACTTATATCCCTGGCCTTATCGTGACAAAAGAATGCCCAAAGAAAACAGTATGGAAAATTTTACTGCATGTTAGGTTAGAGGAAAATCTGACAGGGAAATAACGATATGACAAGGCTGAAGAACATGAAAAAAACTTGAAAGATAATAAACTATATAAGGAAATAATACAAGAGAAAAAGACAATGAAATATTATCAAGAAACTCAGTTGGTTTCTGTGAATTGTCTTTCCCGTCTATAAGGAATTAACTTTTCTCTTATTAAAGAAAAGTGAAATAGCGAAATGCAAGTGAATGTAAAATATTAATATTTAACATTTTAATGAATATGTTTTTAAATATTTCTGACTTATTAATATATTAACCATTTACCTTGGAAGGTAGAGTGTGGATTTGGAAAGAGTATGAGTATTTAATAGTATTCAAGTGAACAGGAAGATATGGGACATACTGGATGGCCTGTTTCTTTTTCTTTTTTCATTTTTAGTTGTCATTAAAGCAACTTACACAATTATTGCTACTTTGTTGTTCAAATCCATTATTTCATTATAAAAGTAAATATAGTTATTATGTTGAGATACTTAATTATTTAAGTAACCATGGTTTTATATAAGAGAAGAAAATTTGGCTAATGTACTCAAAAAGAATAGATATGATGGAGTACCTAAGAGTTTATATGTGTCATTCTAACTCAAATTTCCTCTCATTGTGGCTTTAGGTAATTGCTTAACCTGTGCAAATCATGAGTCATTACTTGCAAATTAGAAAAAAATACTAATAATCACCTTAGAAATGCTTAAATGAGATAACAGTTGTAAAGGTATAAAATGAACAAACAGCAAAAAATTTATTTATTCATTATTATATTACATGTATTTTTCTGTTAGAATAAGTTTATGTATAATTGACTTGCTTATAAAAATTTAACATTAATATTTAACATCTAAACTAACAGAACATGAGTATATTTTAATTTAGAGTTTAGTGGTACCTTTTAAAGCATGAAAGTGGAGTAAAGATAATAAAGATAATGTTATTATCAACATCAGTACTCTAATTCACATATTAAGCATTATATTTTAAAAACCTCAACCAAAAACTATGATGAAATAAAATGGCAACACACACACACACACACACACAAGTGATAACCACTTTGTAGCTACTATCGTCAAAGAATTATCAATGTAGAAACAGAAACATTGATGTATAGAGTAGAAGCTCATTCACCATCTTGAAAGAAAATGAATTGTCTCTTTCCAAGTGCAATTCAGAGCATATCTCAGTTCTGGAAACAACTATTTCCCTTAAAGATATAAAAACTCATGTTTTCTGAAGATTTATAGGGTCTTTTGTTCATTTGGTTGCTAGATGCAGAAAAGTCTGTGATAGCTGGATGAAGAAATAAAATAAAGATTGTTTTTATATTTATCTGAAAGATTAAATATGGTTTTTCTTTAAGTTAAATCTTCAAAATCATGCAAATTGATACATGGAAATGATTTCAAATTATAATGTAAAATGTATAACTTACATAACTAAGAATTATACATCCTGCTACTAACTTCTGACTTCACCCCTCCCCCCAGTTATACTCTTCTCAAACTCTTAGGGTTGTTTTCATCTTATCAAGAGGCAGCTCTGGTTTACTAGAAAGTAGATAATTTGAGATCATGAGATGTTATTTTTAATAGCATATCTTTGGCTTAAAGTATTAGGAAAGGATTATGACTGGCATTCCTTTGAGTCCTTGTATATCTAAGAATGTCTTTTAATTTCCTTGAAAACTCAGGCATTGAAAAATTAAAGAGACTGTACTATTAAGTCTCTCTCTCTCTCTCATATATATATATGTGTATATATATACATTTTTATGAACATAAATATTATGCATAGCATATTTATAATGTAAACATACACAAACCTGTTTAACATTAGTGTTTACAGTATTTTTTACTCTCAAAATACCAAGAAAACAGAAGTGAAATAAAGGTAGAAAGAAAGAAAGATTTTCCACATGTCAGCTTCTCTTGCACAAGGATTAGGTGTATATGATATTGAAATTCAAGTCTTCAGTTTAAGGAAGGGTTTTATTACTAAAATTTCCTATTGGCTATTTATTTTCCTTTATTCATATAATGAACATGCATTATCTAAATTTTCTGACCACTTATTCTATATATGTTATACCTCTTTGTTCTTGTTTAGAACGTCTCAAGATCTTTTATAGTATTATGTTTTACAATTTCTATTGTATCTCTTTAGATGTTTGTGGTGTTAATTATGTTATTGCATTACTATGTTAAACTATGCTATTGTTTCATTCTTTTTGATCTTTCTTTAATTCCTCAGATATATGAAGAGAGAAGAGGGAGAATTAAGAAAGAAATACATATATTATAGTTACAGGTATGAATTTACATGGATTTGGACATGAATATAAATACACATATACTAATTTCCCTTGATCCTAAGTGGAGTTCATTGCTTATTTACATAAAAACACAAATTGATGCTGTTTAAAATTGATGTCTCTGTCCAATAATATTTGTTAATAATATACCCTTACATGTTGACTGATGGAATGGTTTAAATATGATTTGTGTCACTCCTCAGATGTTTTTGCTGGAATATTGGAACTTAGGGTGGTGGCATCAGGAAGTGGTAGAATATCTAGAGTTGGACTCAGTGAATGGCCCTGAAGTCATGAGAGAAGGTGAAATAGCTCTTACACCACTGGCAGTTCTTTCAAGATGGTTATAATGAAGCAGGATGCTCTTTGCTCCCCCTGCTTCTAGCTCAATGTGAAGTCCCCTGCTTGATCCCACACATGCTCTTGCCACTGCCATCTGGACCATGCAGTGAGCCAGCGAAGACACAGCCCCTGCGGTGGAGGCAACTGTTTAGAAGTAGTCTATGTCAAGTCTTTTATTACAGTGATGGAAACTGACTAACACACATACTAAGTTTCCTTAATCATCTTCAGTCTGTGAGTCCTTTTCAAATAGTCCTCTGTTTAAGTACACATACATAGGACACGTTCTTAAACATAGGAGAGAGGTTGGTCTTTGGTGTAATCTACAAAACATCTTACAGTGAATTTTTAAGGGAAATTTGTTCCTGAGTAGGATAATAAGAGAGTACTAGTGGATCTCAAACTGGAGAAAATGGGTGATCAAAATCTGTGTTACACTTTGAGGGATATGATGTCATATATTGAGTAGGAGCTAAGTCTGTGCTTAACAGCTAATTGGCTCTCCATTTATACTTTTCTTTGCGCTTGTTAGAATCCCTAACACCAGTGGTTGTGAAACTTGTTTTTTATTGGTGGCAGAGATTGACCTCATAACCTCGCGCTTACCAAGCAGGCACTTACACCACTGAGCTAAACCCGCGGCCCAATAGTAAAACTTTTAAAGACAAGTGTTCAAACTGCAACCCAAAAACAACTTATTTATTGCAAATTCCCAACACTACAATTAAACCAGGGGACTAGGTTTTAATAAAAATAAAACATACATTAATATCTTTTGTCTTAATTGAAGAATAAAGCATGTGTCATAGGTTTCTCCACCACTGCCTTATGCTATGGGCCAATTCTAATGATCAGCTTTGTGTTCAGGAGGAGAGGGTGGTGATGAACATTGCTTTTCTGTCTTTAAAGCTCTTACTGACAATTCTCATTAGAAATGATATTGAAATTATGTCATATCAGAAAACTGCTATGACTGTGAACGTGATGTCCCACACTAGAAGACTTTCTGCTGCAATGTGAACTTCACTGCCGAACTCCTTCTAAATGAAGCTTCTATGCCTGCATCGTGCTCACAGACTCCTTTGTGAAGAAAAAATGTGAAAAGAGGTAAGTTTCACACGGACGCCAATACTGCCACTGCTGTATATTTCAGCAATGTTACACTGATACAGCTAGACAGAGAGTGATGAGTTCATGTGATTCTTTCTAATCATTTTTTATTTGCACTATAGTATAAATACTTGAAAGTACTGAAGTAAAAGATTAAGAAAGTTTTCATATCTGAAGGAAAATCTCTAGCAGATTGAATCTGTCTTTCATGTTTGTTTTTCAGAACATGTTAATTTATTTTGATGAATTAAATAGTTAGCAACTGTGTGTTTAATATTTGAAAGCCAATGCATTTGGGACTCATATATGCAAGTACTAAGAAATAAACCAGCTTTATATTCTTAGAAACAAAGAAACAAAACTTGAAGATAAAATTCAACAGAAAGAAATGTGATTGAAAACTAAGGAATCAAGAATGTGCATAATATTATGTCATATGAGAATGGAATGTCAGGAATCTTTTTGAATTATAAAAGATGGCTTCTGACTCTGCCTAGTAACAAACCCAGTAGGGTGAATGCAATTGAGCAGAGCTGACGCAGCTGAGTGAACCCTAAGTTTGTGTGTATCCTTGGTCCCCAGTCAGTCCAAACTAATGTGTGGCTGACATGGAAGAACGAATGAAAAGGGAAAAGAAGTCTCGGTCTTCAGAAACCCCAGGGTTAAATGTGCAGAACGACAGGCGAGTCAACAGAGCGGAACGATGAGAGTCACCAGGGATGGTGAAACTGAAGGAGCACACCAGAAGCATGTGCTCTGTTGAGGTGGAGAAGGTTGTGGCCCGTCCAGTGAAGGCCTTGGCCAGTGAAGGAGGCAGTGGTGAAGACTGCTGAGCTTTATCCAAGATCATCCAGAGCTCACCGTTTGTGAGACAAGTTCTGGTTATTTGTCAGAAAGTTAGAGATAAACTGCAGTGAGTTGAAAAAGAATGGAGGGGAAGAGAATGGTTAGGTACAGCACTTCCAGAAATGTAGCAATAAAGGAAAAGTTATGAGATAAACTGTAAGTGGAGAAAGGTAGAAAGAAATTAAAAGGAAGACTTCTTTTCTATGCAAATATTTAAATGGATGTGAAAATAATGAACAGCAAGAAAAATTGTATAATATTAACAGATGGATTAATGTAATTATGAGGTTTACATTAGACAAGGAAAGTACATTAGATAGAATAAAACTTATAATATACTTAATATAAGATATATTCAAAGACATGTATGTATATGTATATAAAATTTCTATATTAAATTAATACTGATGTATTTATAATTCTGCTATTTTCAACTTTTCACTTTTATATATGAAAGATATATTCTATTTGTGTGTATGTGTGTCCATGACTAAACATGATCTTTAAAAGAAAGAAAAGTCTTGAAAAAGGTATCAATTATACTTGGTTGGAATGTGGAACCAGGTGAATTTTTCTTTAGTTCTATGTTTTTACTGAGATTTTTCTACAAGAAATGTGTAATACTTCTATACTAAAAATGTGTTTCTTTTAAAAAGCCAACTTGACCTTAAAAGAAATTAAACATCTAAAACTACTTTTTATTGTACTACTCTAGCTACTTTTCTATAATATAGCATGGGACACCATTATTTTCCAAATATCCTATGACCTGCAGTGTTTTATATATATGTATGCTAAGTATATGTATTAAGAAATGCAAAAACTTAGGAAGTCTCATAATTGAAGAGGCTAAATGTAGCTATATGGAATTTGATTAAAAAGTTTTGACTCTGATTCTCTCAACTTACTCCTAAATGCCCTTAAAATACAGGGAGACAAATAGATAAATTTAAAATATTTTCAGGACCCTCCAGAAGTTATGTTTCCTCTAGTGCTGATGATTTTGCAATAAGTGAGACAGTTGCTGTGTTACCATTTTCCTTCGTGACATAAATTAACTGCACAGCACCAAAAGGATGCCAGTGTGTGAGTCTGTGCTTTCACTCATGAACCCATCAGAGCCGGTGCCTTTGCTGTACATCACAGTAGAATCACATTCCTCGGAGTGCTGAATTTAAAAAGAACGTACAAGCAAATCTGATCTTCCTTGTCCTTCTTTTCTCCTGCCTTCCTTCTCCCTTGTCTCCTCCTCCCTCCCAACCTCCCTCAATGACTTCCTTCTTCCTTGCTTTCCTTCCTTTCTGCTTCCCTGTTTCTTTCTTTTCATCCTCACTTGCTTCCTTTTTGTTGTCATTTTTCTATCTGAGAAGCTTTTGTAAATATGGACAATAATAAAAAAAAAAAGGAACAGAATAAGAAAGTTAAACACTGCTAAATTCAAGTAAGTAATTTACACTTCATATAAAAATAAAGACATCATATATATATGCAATTTTATGTGTATATTTTCATACATATATAAAGCAAACTTGATTTATAGGTAAATGGGAGTATCAGTGAATGCTCAGAGAGAGGTCATGCCATTAAAATTGATATTAAAAATTAATTTATTTGGCATACTCAATAAGATAGAAAGAAATAATGAACTTGATGCTAAACTATTAGGACCCTTATGAAAATAAAATCTCAGAGAACAGGAAAATTTTATAAATTAAAAAAAAGCAGATTTCAATTGAAAGAAATACAGGAAATAAGAAAATTTATGTAACAAAATCTCATTTTAAAACAGAATAAATATAGATGTGTTTGTAGTAATGCAGTTCAGATCTGATAAACATTTGAAAACATCATTAAAATTATCAAAACAAATACTTCAGTGTGAGAGAAATATTTTTAAATTTTTTAATTCAGCAACTCAAATTTAGAAATGTAGCTCATTTAAACAAATTAAAGCCCATATATGTATAGAAAGCCTATTTATGACATCATTGATCAAAATATTAAGTACCAAAAATATTTTAAATACCTAGAATTAGTTAGGAAATTAATGAAATGGTGAAGTAATATTTGTTGTGCCCCAAAAAACTAGACGACGTCCAGAAGGGGGGTTGAAAATAGCACTTTTTATTTTTAGCTGGCACCAGCGACACAGACGCGATGGAGTTTGCAGTCTGTGCAATTAGCTTACATTGGTAAGGGGTTTATAAAGGAAAAACCCGCAAAGTATGAGTGGGGAGGGGTAAGGGTGTAGGGGCCCTGTTCTCTCATTAGGTTCTTAGGACAAACCTTAACAGAGGCAGCTGGATTTACAGGAAATTATAATTGGTGAGGAGCGGATAACAGGAAACTTTACAACTTGCGGTTAATTTACGGGTATCTTATAGAGTACAAAGGCTACAACTTTAAAGCCTGGCGGTGGGCCAATTCCTGGAAATTTACAGAGTACAAAGGTCACAGCTGCACAGGATAGTGAGTCTGACCAGCCATCTGGAATTTTAGGAGGAATAAAGGTTGGAATCTAAGATAATAGCAAGGGCGCATGCAGAACAGAATGACGACACTCAGGTTAGAGTACAACAATATTGAAAAATGGAATTCATGCAGTCATATTCTATTTTCATAGAAAATATTTATTACAGCACAATTTTAAAATAAAAAGATCACTATCCACATTTATATATGTATTATATCTGAAGATGTGGTATTAGGTTAAAATTTTCATACCTCAAAACGAATTGCACGCTATGTCCTCCTCCAGCTTTGTAAGTCCTGATCCAGCTGCCTGTGTGAGTTCATGGAGTAAAATGTTAGCTTTGCTGTGAGTTACCTTCATCACACAGGCTGAAGACATGGAGGGAACTGAAGGCCTCCTCATGTTCCAGAGAGGCTTCACTTTATTCCCATAGGTCACTTATGCAAATGTCTTCTATTTTTTTTTTTTTTTTTTTGCTTTCTCTCAAATCCTGTCCATCTTCCCTACTGATTGCCCTGCTAATCTACTTAACATAAGGGGCTTGACCACCCCTACAGTCCTGTTAGGACTTAATTCATCTCTATTGAATCACTCCCAGTGGTAATTCCTCTCTGAGTGAATCCTAACAAATTCAGCTACCAATGTGCTAATCACACTCAATACCTCCACTTTTCAATATTAACTACTTATCATGAGGGATGTATCCAGTATTTATTGTGAATTGCATAATGTGTGTTTTCTCATTTAGCAAAGACATATGACCATAACTACAGCTGTTACATTTGCAAAGGAAGCCATGATATAGAAAGCTCAGTGTTACACAAGAAACATAAAAATACTATTTCTTAAAGTAAGAAAAGATATTTTAAAAGATCGATTGTTCCTTGCTTACTACTCATTAATCTTAACTGTCCCCAACTTCTATGGTGTTAGGGTGAGTCTCTTGTCTTTTGTGACTAATTTTACAGATTTGGGGGTGGTGGTGGTGGTAATTTTGGGTTTTTTTTTAAAGATAGCAAAATCCAACCAAAAAAGTAGAAACAAAGCCAATCAAAATAATCCAGCAGAATTGGTACTGAAATTCAAGGCAGGGTACTGAGAAAACAAGAATAGCTACCATAGTATAACTTGTAATCTTCACGATAGTTGTCCATTCCATCAGGTATAACAAAACCAAACCCAAAACAGAGAACTATAAAACCAATCAAAACAGATTATTGAATAAAGCAAAACAATTAATCAGAACAAAGTAAAACAGTGAAAACAATATTTGACTTCAAAGAAAATATAGAAGGAAATCTCCCACAGTTGCTATATTGCATATTGTCATCCTCCCAAGAGATGCTCAGTCCACTGGCCCCAGGCCTGCAAAATCAACCACACAATACAAGCATTTAGTTGCCTTATGTACCTTACTTGCTATCACCTCCAGCTTACCTCGGGGGTGTTGGGTGTGGGGGCGGTAGAAATGGGCTGTTTCTCAGCAGCCTTTGTACCAGTAGGCTCAAGGAGGTGCTAACTTTTCTCTCCCTGGAGGGCAAGCAGCTTATGCAGCTTACCAGGAAGGCTGGCTGGTTGATTTCTTGGTTGGTCTCCCCCAAATTCTATAGATTAAAAATACCTATCCATGAAAACATAATCATTTCTTGTATCAACTCTATTATTCCTCCTGTTTGATTGAAGAATATGACTAGAGATCACTGATATTTTACTTTAAGCTAAATCTATCACCTTACCTACAATTACTTCTTGATTGTAGGAAGTCTCCTTTTAGAAGGTTGGACTTTGTTCAAGCAAATGCTTCAGGGAGGCAGTTATTCTCAGACATGCCTATTACTTTCTGATATTTTGAGGCATCCTGAAAATTTTCTGGACTGGCTGAAAGGTAAGTTTTTCTGATTTATATGGCTTTGTATTGTTTTTAGAGTCTCTAGAATTCTTTGTGATTTCTGGAGTTGTTGGGAAGAAAAGGGAACATTTGTGCATAAGAGTTTTGTTTTTCTGAACACCTATTTTTTTTCTTCCCTAGGAGACAGAATGTATTTCAGATAAGTAGCCTATATTTAAACTGGTCCATAAATCATGAGAATTAAAAATTTTTGATATATCATACAAAATCAGTGGTCAAGCAATGGAATGAATAACTGATAAGCCCTTTGTTTCAAGAAAGCTTTTTCAAAAAATCAGTACCAACAGCATACACATGAAATCATGTCTGATCAGACATTTCTATAGGAATATGAAAAATCTAAAGTGTTATATTTTGAATAGGTAAGCTATGGTATAATTTTCCTTTGTATTCACAACGTATATAGCCTTACATCATCTTTGATTTGTCCTTAATTTTGCTGGCAGACTTCACTGTAGTACTCACTAAAATTGAAAATTAGTAGTAAGTGTCTGTGATACTGCCTTGCATGTAATCCCCAAAAAATGATGTTAAGATCAACACCACAAACATTTCATTTTGATACAAATGATATAGCCCTAAATGATTATAAAGCCATTTAAATTTTTTTCCAAATAAGAAAATCCAATGATAGATACAATTCTCTTCATAGAAAACATATTAGTTAGAATAATTCAACAGATTTAATTGGGGAAAAATAAAATTTCAGATAGAGAAAGTTGTCTTCATGTCAAGTACTACAAGATATTACACACAGCAAAAACATGCACTCTAAGTTAATCATTAGTTGTAGAAGGAATGACTTATGAAGTCATCATGAAGGCTTTTTTAATGAATACTGCACTATTTCTTCATGAAGAAATATAAGGTAGTTTGTGAGGCTCTGGTCACATTTATGATGATCACAGGTCCATTCACATTTTACTATTGGTTAGTGATACAATTGTAAAGCAGTCTGCTTTGCTCTTTCACATATTTCTTTTCCTGAATAATACTGGACAGATAATATTGAAAATGCTATGTTCTGTGACATTGTGGTCAGCATAACCTTAAAGCGTATTTTTCTCACCATATTGACTTTTGAAAAGAGTGAGCCAACCAGCCCAAGTGGAGGAAAGCAGATATGTTCCTGATACTAAATATTGTCCCTTATTTCTTTTGTTTTTTAAGTTCAAAACAAATATGCATTTAAAAAAATCTATATCTCGTTAATACACAATTTAACCACTCTTTCATATCTTCTATGAATTCATCACACACTGTAGATGATACTTCAGCATATTTTAGTGAGCTATGGATTTGCAAATTTTTCTCGTTCCTTTTCTAGATAAACCATAATGTTGATTCATCATTGTTGAACTCCCATCCAACAGAACTGTAACACTTGCCTGAGCAAAGCTTATCTCATACAAATATTTTCTCTGTAAAACCCATCACATCCTTCTTGTGTTTAGCACTAAACCTTATTTCAGCATTGAGTACCAATATAAGTAGTAAAGTCACTTACCAAAAGCACAAAAACATGAAAAAAGTAGCACTAAATAGTCTCAGAAAGAACATTTGTTTGTACTGTTTACAATTTACACCTTGTGGATCCAGTTAAGGATATGCATACAATGTGACTTCAAATGTGGACTACTCTGCACATGACCAAAAATGACTGCAGGTATTACAAATACAATTAACAATTAGACAACTTTCGAATATGAAATCCACCAATAATGGTAATCAGATTTATTGATAAAGAGACACTTTTATTGAGCATGCTTAACTACGAAACAATGCTAGATTTCTCACTGTCACTCTTTTCTCAGATCAGAAGTTGGTTTTAACTATTTGGGGGAGTTCTTGCACACATGTGCCTTGCAAACATAACTCAAAGGCATTGAAGACTCTTGGGTTTTCTAACATTTCTTAAAAAGGTGCATCAACCATTTTGGGAAAGTGGGGAAATCAAGGGCTTTGCTATATCACACCAGTGGTTAAAGAACTGGAAAAAGTGTCATAATAAATTTTTGCAGAACTCTAGAATCTAGTCAAACACTTATAAAATGGGAGATTTATTTAAAACCAGGCTGCTCTTGGCAGCGCTGTGGCACTTACAACCATCACCTGCTCAGTCCCAGAACCTACATCCATGGAAACCTTGAGGAAGGCAGCCATCTTTTGAGACATTCTGATTATAAGGTTCTTAGAATGAGGCATGACTTCTGGTGACAGATTCACTTTAAGTTATTATTCTTATCCTTGTGCAGATAACTTTTTTCTGGTTTCTTTCAACTTTTTTGGATTTTGTGCTGTTTGAATATGACATTTCAAGCAAGAGTATGGTTTTGGAGGCTATATTGTGTCTGCTATTAGGTTTGGAAAGACTTTTTGGCAATATTCAAATATTTTCCTTTCTGTTCTATGTTTATTCTTTTCACTAATATGAATATTATATCTCTTGAGATTATTCTATTGTTCTTAGATCTGAGATTTATTTCATTATTCTCTCTTTGCATTTCAAATTTAGAAGCATCTATTTACAAATTTTCAGGGTGAATTATTATTTCTTGACCATATAGGTCTATTGATGAGACATTTAAAACATTATTTCTGTTAGGCAGTTTTTGATTCCTAGCATTCCATTTTTATTGTGATAATGTCTATGTTTTCTAATAATACACACAATATTCACTAGTTCTTGCATGCTGTGTCCTTTATTTTTGTGTACAGCTGTAAACATACCAGTCACATTTATTTTAAAATATGCATTTCCTATCTGAGGTAGGGTATAGTGGAGACAGGAGCACTTTTTGGTGTAATGTAAAATATACCTATGCATAGTAATACCTCAGTTCATTAAAGCTGCTGTTTGCAAAGAATTCTGTTGACAAACAGAAGCAGGTGTCAAATTTTGCTCCTGTTTTCTAAACATGAATCAGGTGACAAACACAGCCATGCCCATCTTCCTGAGAATCATGGAAATGATTACATTCATGAGCTGATGTATCACTGTATATAATATACATCTTTGATCATGAACAGAAATAAGCAGGGTAATAATATAAGATTTATGTTTCATGTTTACTGTAGCTATAAGTTCCAGGACTTTACATTCTTCTAGTGTCCTTTTGCTGTTTTCTCTAAACTTTGTTCTCTCTTTGCATCCCTCCTCAGAATGAGTCTAAGTCTTTTTAAGCTATAGGTCTTTAATCAATACATTGAATTCCTGTTGGTTGTCTGATAAGATATGAAGGAATATGTACATAATAAAGTCTTTGAATTAAATCTTAGTGTTTCAGTGGGTTTCTGCCTATTCAAATACATTTTTTCATGTACATTGCCATCCTGTTTTAGGTGAGACAAGAAGACTGCATGCCCCTGGAAAGTGAAGAATGCTTCTTTCCCATGGAACAAGACTCTAGTAAATTCTTTCTGGTACCAGAGAACTTGCTGTGGGCAAGACTCAGGGTAGATCTCAAAATAAATACTTTGTTCCCTCCTCCTATATTGTTTCTTTGAGAACCTACTAGGTAGTTAATGCTAAACTCTTGAAAGTGGGCCCATTTTCCAGCTAGTATATCATCAAGATGCCAGTAATTTATGAAGTTTACTATACAAATATTAGTATTATTTTATACTATCAGTGGATAATGCTTCAGATAGGCAGATTTCAACTGTGAAACTTTGCATTTTATTCTTCCCCTGTTTGGAGATTGTCTTGCCTGTACAGTGTTCTAAAGGTCCAAGAAAAATACAATGACTTTCATTTTCATATTATAAAGATGAGAATAATAATTTTTAAGCTCTACACATATTGGTAATAACACTCATAGTTTTCACTTCTAAATGTGTTTTTAATTTCCTAATATTGAGGGATTTCCCACATACCTTTTTTTATTGATTTCTAGTCTTTTTGTATGTTGGCCACATATCGTAATTTGTATTCTTTCAGTTCTTTTAAATATAAGTTGTGTTTTGATGTTGAGAACATTTATACATTGGTAATTTTATGAAAGTTTGAGAATATGTAATTTTTCTGCTTTGATTGAATGGAATATTCTCTAAAGGTCAATACGATCAAGGTGATTGATAGAGCTGTTCATATAATTTATAACCTTACTAACTTTTTGTCTTCATGAGCTATCAATTACTTATAGACAAGTATTCAACCATAATGGTGACTTTGAATATTTCTCTTTTCACTTCAGCTTTTCAACTCACTTTAAATATAAAGACTGACACATTAACAGTGAAGAGATACTCAAAGATATAGCTTGGTAACACTAAGTAAATAGAATTTGGAATAACTATGTAAATTTTAGACAAAGCATTATTTAGAATAAATATTATTAGGGATAAAAATGACACTAAAATGATAAAGAAAATGACTATCTGGGATCATATGATAATTTAAAGCAATTCTACATTTAACAGCACATCAAAATGAATCAAAACCTAAAATGTAGACAAAATGCACCCTGTCTTCTTTCCGTTCACTTCTGTCAGTCTGTGTAAATTTCCTTAAACAAAGCTGTTTAAATCAATTAAGAATAACAAAAAGTCTTTTTTAGTTTTACTTATACTTCTCGTGATATTGTTCCTTATTACATAAAGGTTTAGGTTTCTGAAAGAAGCATTCTTCTTTCTACCTAAAGAACTTCTTTCAACATTTCTTGCTTAGAAGTTTGGCTGAAAATAATTCTCCAAGTTTCATTTCTCTAAAAAAAATTCTTGTTCTTTTACCTTTCAAAAATCACATCACTATAAATATGGATTCCAAATTAGTGTATTTTCTACTTCAAGATTTAAAATAGTCAATCCATTGTATTTTTGGCCTGGTTTCTGAAATCTGCGTCTGTCACTGCTCCTAGCTAGTGAGGTATTGCCACCTCCCCCGACCACAGTTGTTTCTTGGTTCTTTTTAAGACATTCTTACTGTGCTTGCCTTTATTAAGAATTGCCTTGTTTTATATTCCCTTTCTCTTAAAAAAATATTGATCCTGCTTGCTGTTCTCCAAAGTTTCTTGATCTGTAAATTTATTTTGGAAATGTTTTAGCCATCAATACTTCAAATATTTATTCCAATTTTGTCATGCTATATCCTTTTCCTTTGATGTTACCACTGCATATACATTATGTTTTGTGTAATTGTTTTATTAGGCTTATATGCTCTATTATCTTTATTAGTACTTTTGCTTTGATTAGAAGCTGGGTTTCATTCAATATTTCTTTAGCTGAAGTAAGTTCAAATCTGTCCAGTGCCTTTAGTTTAGCTTCTCTTGTTTAACTGTGAGCATCTGACAAAACTCCTCTGATTGCACCTTCTAGCTTTCCCCACTGTTACCTACAACAATATCCTGAAGTAATGTTGGTGTCTCCATGAAGTATAGGAAAGAGAATATTTAGTGTCTTTTCAGCAACCACAGCATTTGGTGATTGCAGGTTTTATGACTTTGTACACTTTCCAAGCGTTTCTCCAGTGCAATAGCTTTTGCCTTAGTTCTGAATGTACCTTCTTTCTTGACAACAGCATTTCCAGTATTTCATTAAGTCACACATTCCTATTGTCTATGTATTTCTTTGCTTTTTGTAAGATTAAATGTGCAGATTGGAGAAACTCCTTCTCTCAGCAGAGTGAGAATTTGTCAAAACATTTTCTTGTGAAGCATATCTTGTCATGGAGAAGGTTTTGATGTATTTAACAATGATTTGTTTTCCTCTCTATCAGAATTATAGGGAGATCTTTCTAAGATTTTTTTTGAGAACCTAAAGTGAGGCCTAAAATCAAAGCACAAAAACGCGTGAGACTATCCTAAGTTGTTGACTCCAGCGAGATTCTAACTTATATGTTAGTCTTCACTTAGCCAACAGCTATTTGTCCAAATTACCAGTTATGCATTTCTACAGTTTATAATTTAGGTATATTAATTTACCTCAGAGTTCCTTAAAAGTACCACAAATAGAGTGCCTCAAAAAATAAATTTATTGCATGATTCTACAGGTGCAGGTCTGGCATCTTTGCTACTTTCAGCTCCTGACACCCACAGGCATTCACTGGTTTTGTGCATCATAACTATAATCACTGACTTCTCCACTGGGTAAGGTGCATCTTCCCACAACGTTGTGGGTCTGTGTGCTCTCAGTGAGTCCATTTCTGTCCTATAATATGATTACACTGGCTTAAAGACCCACCCTACTGATTGCACCTTAAATCAATTTCTACATTTGTAAAGATCCTCTTTATAAACAAGTTCACATTCATAGGTACTGGGGGTTAGGAATGCAGTATATCCTTTCGAGAGATAATAATCAAACATAACAAATTAGTTCTGTCCTAGATAAGCAGATGTTGGCTTAGGCTTTGTAGATATATTTGTGTCTCCAGATGTAAGAGCAGTTATTTAACTTGAGATATTAATTCTCTGCTTGATATAAGAAAATCCATGAATTTCAGGTTCTTCATATTTTTCTTTTTTTCTAAAGACATGTGATAAATTCTGAGTACCATATGTCAAAACTAAATACATGAAGGCCTTGTTTAGTTTTATTCCATATAGCATTATTGTTACATCTTCAAATTCATAAATATCATGATCCTTAGATTAAATGAAAAGTTTAATATCTTCATAAAACTACAAATGGTCAATAAACATATGACAAAATACTCAATGTTTTACTCATCAAATGAATGTAAATCAAAACTGTAATGAGATTTCATCTTATCCCAGTTAGATTTTCTATTGTGGAGAAAAACAAAAATAAAGCAAATGACCAAAAGTAACAATTGCTGGCAAGATTTGCAGAAAAACAAATATTTAAACACTATTTTGGGGAATGTAAATTAGTAGTCCCTGTGGAAAATGATATGGAGTTTCCTCAAAAAATCAAATAAAACAAAACAAAAAAATCACTAAATACAGAAATTAGCTATCCCATTCCTCTGTAAGTATATCAGAAGAAGTAAAGCCAGCATTAAAAATGAAATACCTGAATATTCATGACTATTGGGCAATATTTACAATACACAGTGTAGAATTAGCATACATATCTTTGACAGTTGAATAGGTGAAGACAATATGATACAAATATACAATGAAATATTATAAAGGAGAGAGAAATTCTGTCACTGAAGTTAAAAAGAGTGCAGTTGGAAAATATCATGGTAAGGAAAATAAGCCAGACAGAGAAAAAGCATCCCATATTTTCTCTGATACATGGAGACTGAAAAAGGCAAAAAGCTTAAACTAAATGCAGAAGAGGATTTATTTAGGGAATGGGAAGGGACTCAAGAGCATTCAGCAGGGAAGCACAGGCAGATGGGAAGAGAAGATGGTGGAAAGAAAGATGAGTTTGTTAGAAGCATGAGGAATGCAGGTGTAGAAATACCACAGTCAAAGCCATTAATATCTATAACCCATATGTGAATAAAAGTGATGACACAGAATTTCAAAACAAAATATTAGGAGATTAACAACTGTTAATATATTGTACATTGTTGTTCTCAAATTAGTTGTTCAGATTACAATATATAGGCATAAAAAATGATTAAAAAAATCAAAGAATAAAATCCAAACCATTTTTTCTGATGACCAGAGATTAGTAATATAGCTATCTATCATCTATATAAATATAATATAATATAATACATAATATTTTATACATAATATTTTATCTTCTTTCTATTTTCCTTTTCCCTATCCCAGTTGTTCTTTCCTTATGAGCAGTTTCTTTCCCTTTCCCTTTTACAATATCTATGATATATTTTATATCTGAATTACTCTTTCAGTCTGTTTACACTAGAGAGACAATATGATATTTACACATGGAAATCTGATTTATTTCACTTATGAGTATGGTTTTTGTGAGTTACTTCTATATGTGACCCAAAATGGTTCCCTTTCCTGTCTCATTCCATGTTGGTTACTTAACTGAAAGTGGACAGGATTAATTTATTGCACTTAGCATAATGTCTTTCAGGTTAATCTCTGTTGTCATAAATGCTAGAATTTTATTTTTAAGATGAATAATGTCCATTTTGTGTATATGCCAACTTTTATTTATACAGTCATCTGTTGACAGGTACTTAGCTTATTTTCTCATCTTGGTTACTATGAATGATTTAGTAATATGTATCAGAATGTGGATGTATCAGGAGACTTTGATT
This sequence comes from Dolichotis patagonum, assembly GCA_004027295.1. NCBI lineage: Eukaryota > Metazoa > Chordata > Mammalia > Rodentia > Caviidae > Dolichotis > Dolichotis patagonum. Next base: position 49,572 of record PVJX010007686.1, read on the forward strand.
TTATTATTTTTATGTATGCCCAGAAGTAGAATTGCTGAATCATATGGCAGTTCCATTTTTGTGCTTTTCAGGAACCTCTGAACAGTTTTCTATAGGTAGTTCAATCATCACTTTGATACGATGCAACAAGTTAAAATATTGATTAAATTTATTACCTGTAGCATTTATGGAAGTGAACATGTTGCCTATTTTTCCAGTTGAATCTGACATTAATTACTATTAACAGAATACCTTGGATTAGATGTGCCAATGACAAAAGTGTAATTAAAATTAAAGTTTCACTCTTACCAGGCAAGTGATAATCAACTTAAAAGTGACAACCATAATTCACTAAAATGAGATTTCTTCAGTATTTGAAATTCAGATTTTTATAGATATCTTTAATCTCAGTGTTCAGCAATGATTTATAACTGTATCTAAATTATGAATGTGTATATGTATATATATATGAATGTACATTGAGGTTCTATAATAAAGACAATATTAATTGATCAGATACACAATATTTAGTACTTAATTTTGTTTTTAGCATCAATGAACAGAGGATACAATTTTCTTTGTTGGGTAATGCTTTAAGTGGCAGCAAAATATATCTCCAGACATTTATTGATAAAAGGGAAAAATGTGAATAGTTTTATTTTTTCTCATAATGGAAAAAAAACTTTATTTTTCTAATGTCATCATATTCAATCATTTTAATGTATTGAACTTAGATAAGAGTTTGCCACATTATGAATAAATGGACTTACAAGGAGATTTTTGCCTACATTAATCTCATAATATTTCCCTGATCTCTAGAATTAGAAGAAAACAGACTTTAAACAATTTCTCAGTGGTTCCTTCTGTTTCTTAAATCATATCAAGCAATTGGTGGCACACCTGCACATTTTCTGCAAGTTTAACTTAACTTTAATGCAAGTTAGATTCTCAAGAAATCTAAATTATTAGACATTAATCTGACATACATTATGCCCTCATTTCATGCAGAATCTAACAAAGATGCTAAAATTAGAAAACCCTGACCATTTCCGGGTATAGTTTAAAATTTAATAGCAAGGATGAGAGTAAAAGAATTATTAGAAACTTGAACAACAGCAACAAAAAAATCACAAGAGAGATACATATCATGCCACAGATATTTAAAGAAGGAATAACACTTGAAAACTAATGCTATGGGAAATAAATATCAAACATGTAAATAAAATTTTAAGGCAAAATTGTAATCTACAAATATGTTAGAAGTCAAAATAACCTTACAGAATATAGCAAAAATAAAAAATATAAAGTTTAAATATACAGTATTGATTTTCAGTGATAAAGAAATAATAAGATGGTTAAGTAATTCCATAATCATATTCAGTGTCTGAGTTTAAAAAGATAAATAAGATGAACATAACCACTGGCTTCTAATTACTTAAATTTTATTAGAAAAAAGAAAGTAGTAAACATCCTCTTTCAATTAACTTGAAAATTTAAAAATTATTATGAAATAGGTCCAGCTATTTTAAATGTTATCAGTCAGAAAGGATTTTTGTAAATAAAGTGGATTTTTTAATTTAACCCTAAAAGTGAATAATAATTGTGAAATTAAAGGTGGGTCTGGGAAGAGAATCAAGAAGCCAGTTTGCTCTGCCCATGAGCCAGCAGCAGCTATGTGGGGCTGGGAAGAGAAGCAAGAAGCTGATTCACCCTTCCTGTGAGCCAGCAGCATGCAGGCTGAGAGACAAAAGCCACTCTCCCCTTTGCCTCCCCCAGGTCATTATTTGGCTGACTTGGAGGATCTTAGGCTGAGTTGATAGCAACTGAGATACAAAACCAGCTTCATTCTTGTATTGTTTGATTGACTTTACAGGCCTAAAGCTGTTGGTCTGAGCATCTATTGATAGGATAACAATATGCACTATTGCAACTAAGGCAAATTTCTTTGTCTTATTTTCGATATCCAATATTGTTCTCACTCTTTTGTTTTGCTCCATTTTATTGTTTTGTTTTCTTCAGTGTTCTCTTTTGCCTGGTTTTATTCTACTCTGTTTTGTTTGATTTTATTATGTCTGCTGGTATGGCAGTAATTTTGAAGATAACAAGAGGCATTATGGTAACCATTGTTGATTTTCTCTTATCTTGTTTTGAAGTGCTGTATCACTTTCTTTGTTTTGTTTTCAATGGCTTTATTTTATTTGGTTTTATTCTCTTTAAAATAAAATTTAAAAATAAAGAATTATGCAATTAATGTGAGTGTTGGAACAGCGTTAATGTACTTTTATGCAAACATTTTTATCTATAGAAGAATTAGGTAACTATATTCTAAGTATTTTTGAACTATTTTCTGACTCCTTTAATTGATGTTCATAATACTACTATATAGCTCTCTTCTAGATAATTGGCTAACATTATGAGCACTCTTGGTATACTCTCTCTTATTCTTGACACTTTTTTTTTTCTTTATGAATATCCAAGATGTCCTTATGGGATGATTTGTTATTTACCATTCTTTTACTGTGTCATTAATTATTCATTAATAGGATGAGTTTTTAAAATTTCTAATAAAACAAGTTTATTAAACAAAAAGTCTACTTGCCACACAATTTACAAACTTAACATATAATATTTGCTAGACCCTAGCACCCTGACAGAGTTGTACTACCACAGCTACAATCAAATTTAGGTGATTTTTTCCATCCCAAATGAAAACACTCTTACCTACTAGTTGTCATCTCCATTTAGGAAACCCAATACCTAGGAGGAAATATTTGTTCACAATTTCAGAAATTTCAGTCTATGGTGATCCTTTTTCTCAGGCCCATTGAAAGGGAGAAACATCGTAGTGGAAGGAATTGGCAGAGGAAACCTGTTTCTTTCATGGAAGCCAGGAAGCAAAAAGAATGGAAATAAGCCAGAAATGAAGGGGCCAGAGACAGTAAATAGTCCTCCAATATCATACTTCCATGACCTACTTCCTTTCTCTATCATCTCTCAATAATGACATCAAAATGTGATCTCACCAATGAATTACTCCACAAATGAGGTTAAAGCAATCAAGATAAAATCATTTCTCTGGGCCTCATCTCAAAATATTGCTGCTTTAGGCATCAATCCCTCAAAACATAATTACTGGAAGGATTCTTCATATTGATGTCCTAACAGTAGGGTAAAGAAGAAATGTGTGGCTTTAAATTAGTCTACTGTCCAGTTACCTTAAGAAAAACAAATGGGACAAGCAGTGCTGCAAAATAAATAAATACTAAATAAATGCCACTAATACTACAAAATGAATGGGTGATTTAACATCACCTAGAGTTGGAGACCCCACAAATACCAAGTTTTAAATAAATTAAGCTATAAAATACATAGCAGTTTTATCATAGCTGTTTATGAGAGTATTATGTTTGAAGGTTATTTATGTGGCAAGCATCATGTTTTATCTTTTTTTTCTGAATAGTTATTACATGATATGGATGCACACTTTTTGCTGGTTGTTAAAGTTTTGGTTGTTCTCACTTATATCACTGTAAGCATGTATTTCCATTTTTTTGTGATAAATTACTAAGAGTGGCATTGTTCAATGTGGTAGATTTACATCTAAAATTGCAACAGAGAGTCAAGCTGTTTGTCTTAGTTAATTTTCTATTATTGTTAAGACAAAATACCTGATGTCCAATATTAGAGAAGGGAATATTTATTTCTTACAATTTTGGAGGCTTCAGTCCATACTAGGCTGGCTCCAAGGCAGGGTGACATGGCAGGCCATGTTTATGGCTAACCATAAAACAAAAAGAGGGAACTGTGAAAAAAGAGAAGATGCGCCTTCTGCCTGCCCTTACACTGTATGTTGGCTCCACCCCTGGGAGGCTGTAGCACTCACACCAACAATCCCAGCACTAGCTAACGAACCAGTCATGAATACTGGATTCAGCTGCTTCCACGATTGCATGAGATTTTGTGAGGACGGCATCTGAACACAAACCATAACACTATTTTACAAAGGCATTATGGCATTTTTTTTATTCTTATGAATGAATGTGTGTGTTACACTCTCTACTGATGTCTGTTTCCTATTCCTATTCACAATTATTTATAGAGTGTGATGAACCTTATTTACTGTTTCTGCTTTTTTTACACTAGGTAGACAATACAATATTTACACATTCAAGTTTGATTTATTTCACTTATGAGTATGGCCTCAAATTGCATCCATTTACCTATAAAAGCCTCAAGTTTATCCTTATTTATAGCTGAGTAATACTCCATTTTTTACCTTTCATTTTTGTGGATTCTCTTTGAAGAGTAAATGTTTTCTAATTCTTAAATTCCTTAAAATTTTATTAAACACTCTAAATTAAAATTCTTGGTATTTAAAATTCAGAACATTTATTTTTGCCTTTATAGTGCCTGTGATATTTATAATACCATTGAAAAACTTTATCTATACATATTTGTGGGGTACAAAGTGATGTTAACAATTTTACAATAAAAAATAGAACTAAACCTGGGCAACCCACTTAGGATACCTACTGTCTTTCTTAGACAGAAGCTTTCTTTAATAAATATATTATGCTATATAAAAAAAGAACAATACAAAGAATTGTAAATCTGCTAAAAAATAACAGAAGGTAAATTCTATATAACAATAGTTTGGGGAAAATAGTTTAGATTTCAAGCCAAATTCACATATATCAAAAATAAGCAAAATAGACAAATGGTATTACATCAATGGGTGATGAAATATCAATTTATACCTGTTAAGATGGCACTGGGAAGAGAGACAAAAAAGTAAAGGTCAAATCATTGTTCCAAGACTATTTAGGTAATGCAATAAGTTAATAAAATGACAACAGTATGTAATAATTATTTCAAGTTCTATAAGCCAGATACCCCTTTAAGCATTTCACTTGTGTGAACTTTATTTACAAATAGCCCTGTGAGGTAGGTATTGTTAATTGACCCTACTACAGATGAGTTTTACATACACCATTTCTCAATGATATATAGATGGTTAATATTTATTTATACTATGTTTATGTAAGGAAGATGGATATTTGAGAAAGCTGATTTGATAATGACTTTTAATTCAAATTGAGATTGTTGAATCTTAAAAACAGACACAAAGTTGAAGGGTGAATGTAAGCTGTAGATATATTAGTCTCGTGCCACTCAAGTGTGTCAGTGTTAGAAAGTATGCAAGAAACAATACAGGGCTGGCTAAGAAAAGTCCATTGAAAAGACCCTTGGTGAAAATGTTATTGTAATCATGTCACTAGACTGTGTCACATACAGTATTTATATTCATCTGGGAAGAAAATAGTTCTTGAACAAGAGTTACAAAAAGGTAATTTTGAAAAAATAACATACAAATACATTGGGAAAGAAGCAAAGAGAAGTGTCTAAGTATACCAGTAAAATAGAGCAAGCTGTCAAATGCATTAAAATGAAAACATGAATTCGTAAGTCAGAAATCTGAATGACTTCAGTTGCTAAAAAGGTCAAGAGACTTACAATATAAATACAGAAACAAGAAAACATCTATTCTTCATAGAAAACTTGGAAGACAATTTGATGTTGAGAACAAAGATTTAAGGACACTCAGAATGTTGTTATTTTGAAGTGTGAAAACACTTAGCATGGAGACATACTTTGAGAAATTTGTAAAATTTCTGACACAAGGAGAAGCTAGCAAATTAACTGGCTAAGTGGAGACTTGGCAGGGGATGAACACTGTTCTTTTGCGAATTAGGAAAAGACAACTAAGAGAAATTGCTTACAGTGTTTACTTTCAATGTTAACTTTAGTTTCCATGTGTTCCTTATAAGTTTAACTGCAAATTGTTAATGATGGCACCAAAGAAAATCTGTCTGCATTATGAATTATGTAGGGAGATTTACTTTAGGTAATCAGATTTAACACCTCACACTTTGCTTATGACCTGGTCTTTTAAGAGTTTAACCATGTATGTAGGTTTAAAATATAAATAAATTAAAGAGAAAAATAAAAGCTAGACAATAGGAAAACAGGGAGATAGAACTTTCACAAAAGGCTGAGACCAAAATGGAGATAGGTAAGTTGAAGAGTACAGGAAGGGGATGAAAAAGAACTAATATTTATTATGTACATGTACCAACTCCACATGATTAATGTGTTCTGTATATACTGAAAACATGTACTAAAAATTAAAAAGGTAAAAATAAAGACAATAAAGAAATAAAAGATAATTTAATGCACAGAGATGATAGGCAAATTAGATGCTTCTTTATAACACAAACATTAAAAGTTATTTTTTGACCTGTAATTTCTGATCTAGATATAATATATTTATAAGTAAAATGAAAGTAAACATAAAGCATAGTATTTTTTACATGTATTGCAGATTACTGAGAACTTCATTAACAAGTATACTTTTTTAAAAATAGCAATAGAGGGCAGGGGATTTAGTTCAGTGGCATAAGCACCTGCCTGGCAAGTGCCAGGCCATGAATTCAATCCCCAATAACAAGCAATAGAATTTTATGAACATTTCTAAAAGGACTAATCTACAGAATTTTATGATATCTTACCACTAACTGGTAGAATTTCATAAATTTTTGAGGTTTCTATTTTGCTTTGCTTCTATGAATAGTGTAATATTTGTAAAATTAACATATTGGGCAAATGAAAGTAATATACAAAAAGAAATTATAAAACAAATGAAGAAAAATAAAAGGAAGAGTACTCCAAAAGTGATAAATACATGTAGTTAGAAATTGATGTTTTGCAAATTGCATCTTCCATGCAAGAGTTGGGTAGAACAATAAGTGTATCCACTATCCATTACCCAGATTGACCAGATAATGCCTAAATTCCACTTCTGTAATGCCCACAGTAGGTCCCAAATGCTCCCACTCCTGGTTCCAAGAGCTCCTTCTCTTTCTGTTAATTCAGTAGCTAATTGATTAATTATATGTATATATACTACACAAATTAAAAGATTTCATTTTGGCAGCTTCATATATGTATATCAAGTATAAGCATACTTAGATAAATTATAATACTAAAGTCAGCTCCCTACATACACTCTCTACCAGTGAGCTCTTTCAAATCCAGGAGAGTTAGCAAATTAACTCTTTCAATGTCACTACCTTCTAAAACAACCAAGACTTTGTACACCTGGTATGATTCATCTTGAGAGAGCATAGCAACAGAATTTGAAGTATAGAGTAAAATATTTTCATATAACTCCAATCCCTATTTAGACTCTGATGTAACAGGTCACCCTGGCTGCATACTGATTGTATCACTTAAAAATTACATTTAAAAACATCAGTTTGTTATATACATCATATTTAAACCTCATTTTTAAAAATTAAAAACATGTCTCCTACAACTTTGTTTTCAAATCATAGTGCAATCATGTTTCACTCACTGAATTTATATGTTGCATTTCTAATCTAAGTAAAACCATGTGATTTTTTTGAAGTTTTCATTTTAAAGCAATTCTAGAGTCAAAAAGATTGTGTAGACAGGACAGAGTTCCTATAAGCCATATGTCTTGGTTTTTCTTTTTTGTCAGCTTACACAAATACAGCCAATTTATTACAAATTATGAGCCAATAGTGACACATTATTTTTAACTGATGCCTAAAAATTATTTAGATTTCTGTGGGTTTTATTTGCTGTCTTTTCATCAAAAATCCTGTCCAGATATCACTGAGTTACCACATTTTCTTAGGCTCCTCTTAGCTTTCTGTAGAAATGTTTTTGATTTTCTTTGAATGAGGACCATAACAATTGCAAGGATAATGGGTCAGATATATTGTAGAATTTCTCTTTTGGGAAATTTCAGGATTTTTTTATAATTTGACTGAGTTTCTTAGAGGAAGAACCCAAATGCAAAAATGCCACCTTAACACAGTGAATTTGCTGCACCTGTCATAATAGATATTGTACATGTTGTCATAACAATAGGAATTTGTTTTCACACACCTTTAGAGTCTAGAAGTTCAAGATCAAGGTATCAGCAGGGTTGGTTTCATCCTGAGGCCTCTGTTCTCAGTGTGCTGGCATCATGTTTCTTTGTGTTTTCACACAGTCATTGTTCTGTGTGCACACACTTGTTTCTTGGTGTGTCCAGATTTCTCTTCTTGTGGAGACACCTTCTAGACTGGATGAGGCCTTTTTTCTAACTTAATCACTTGTGCAAAGACTCTGTGTCCCAGTAAAACCACATTTTGAGTTACTGGGTTTTAGAGTTTCAACTTCTGAATTTTGGGAGTGTGGGAAATTCACTTCCTATTCGGCAAAATATTAACATGGATATCACTTTTGACCTGACTTTGATTATCAGGCTGAAGGAGTATTCAACAAGCATTTTCTTGAAACAATTACTTTTTTATCATTTTACTACTCTGTTCTGTGAAAAGAAGTTACTCCATGAAATTCACAGTAAAATTTAGTGACTTAGGGTACTGCTTTCAGATCTTTAAGGCAGCCTGCCTACACAAATGATTTGGAATTCTCCACTGAAAATTTGGAACCTGTTTTATCCCATGTATTTTACTCAATTATTTGTTTCATAAGTATGAATTTACGGGTATTCATTTTATACTCTGTAGTCTGTACATGCATTTCATGTAATTGTTTGGTTTTTAAAACCAAGTTGCCTTGTACAATGTGCCACATTTGCCTTTTCCATTGCTCTTTTCATTGTTGAAATCTGATTTCGTGCCTTGGCAAAATATCACATAGATGCAGTTGTGCATTTATTATTGCATTTCATCAGGAGGCAAATAGCATTGGACTGACCTGTTACTGGTGATACTAATTTAGTATCTTATTATTATTGTTTGGAAATAAATATTTTCCCTTTTTAGTTAGAAAGTGGTCTATGAGATAACTATTTGAGAAATGTTCCCTAATAACATCCAAATAAGGTTTTAAGATTCATGTCAATTTTAATAAGGTTTCAAATGACAGCATTTTCCTAGTTCTATCACTCCTTAAATTAGTTAACATTCATTTTTAAAGCACTTCCTTCTTTTCTATTTTTTGCTTTTTTTCTATTGTCATCAATACCACTTTTAAAAAGTGATCTATATTCCAGAGTTTTCAGCATTGTTTTTCGTGCTGAAGTTTCCTCAAGTGTGGTTCAGAGAAGTCCCCTTATGTTAGCTAGTATTCTTTTGGCAAGAGTGCATTATTTTTGAATTCTATTCTTTTTGACACAAATGCTTTGTAAAGACTTCCTTTGGAGTATATTCTCATATGATAAGGAACAGGTTACAGAGAGTAATATTTCTGTCTTCCGATCCCAGAACATCCACCACTTTATACTTCAACATTGGGTGGTAATTTAGAAATAAGTGTTTATTTTATTCATATTTTTATGGTGCTGGGAAATTCAACCCTGTGCCTCGTGCATGTCAGAAAACTGCACTTCCCTGAGCTACATCGCTATCCCTACAGTTTTCCAATGATAACTAGACATTCCCTTTAGCCAGGCATGGCAGTGCGTGCCTGTAGTTCTAACACTTGAAGGCTGAGGCCGGAAGATAGCCCCGAGTCTGAGGCCAGCCTGGGCTAAGTGGTGAGTTCAAGCCTACATCACTAAATCCTGTCTCAAAAACCCAACAAATAGACAAATAGAGAAGCAAGCAAGCTAATTCTTTTAAGATTATTCTTTTATTCTTTTCTCTCTTGAGCTTACTCAGTGTCAAATTCTTGGCTTAAATCCATGATGAACTTATTGTCCATTTACAGAAATGTGCACTAAAATTAATGAGGAACTGTTGGGGTGTTTCATTATTTACTATATTTATTTTCTTTTGGGGGAAGTAAAGGAGTGGGGTAAGGAAAAAGCTGAGGTTCTCTTTAAACTATAGATGTCCTAGGCTCTTAGATGCTCATAAAACGTTTAACTGATTTGAGTTTTCTAAAACACACTTTTGAAGGAAGGTTTCCGTGTAAATATTCAAGCAGGTATTTGACATCTAACTGGTGGAGACAAAGTAGAATAGGTTAAACTAAAAAAAGGGAGTTATAGTAGAGGTACTCCAAGTTCTCTTCAACTGTATACTTATGGAAAAATGATATGCTTACTTTTATCAATGAAAATGACTAATTTCACTTGCATAAACTAGCCTGTTCACCTAATCTTCTTGTGACCCAAGTGCCCAGATTTAGAGTCAAGGGACAAGCTGGTCCATGCCAATAACTCACCAATAACAGCACAGAAGCCAAATCCTGCAGAAGGTAGATCATAAATTTATTTGAATATTTTAATAATAAAAATGTACATCTGAATGTTATTTACTGCCTTCAGTTCTTTGTGGCTGTGACTGCAGTAGTTTTGGAGTAAGATAATTGGTAGAAATCTATTCCCTATGTTCTACCAGCTGAAGAGGGCGGATCAGAAAGATGAAATGAAGCTGAATAATAAAGGTTTGACATTGATTTGTGTGAGAGAATAACGTGTAGGATGGAACATAAGAGTGGTACAAACAGAAATGGAGTGTAGCAGATATGTGACTAATGTGAGGTAATACATAATCCTTGGTACATAAGATTGATGGAAAATGGGTCAGCCATCAGCACTGAAGTTACAAAGTATCAAAATGAGAAGGAACTTCAAGAAGCCAGGGAATGCTTTTGAAAATAATTTCTTTGAACTATGTGCACTTTGCCAAATGATGTAATTTAGTTTCAAATCCTCTGGCATTTATTTATGTGGTTTTAGGGGCAGCCAGTAAATGAGATCAATATGGATGACAAATTAATTGAATTTTTGAGAAACACTGAAGAAATATTCATTTTACTAAAAAAAGATTCATTTTTTAAATAACAGTATTTTAAAAAGGAATCACATTATCTTTAATAATATCAAAGTCTGTGGCTATTCATATTAGATTGTTGTTTTATGATATGATGTGATGTTCTTCTCTTGGGTCATTTTCAATTCATTTGTTTGAAATGAAATTTTTAAAACATTGCAATGCTTTTTATGTCTATTGTCCACTTGTTCATGTTTGGAAAATGTATTTGTAGATAAAAATTTCTGGTGCAATTTCTTTACTTATCTATCACAGCTCTTTGAAAATAAAGGATAGGTCATTGTTTTCTGTAATGAATTCCAGACCATGATTGAGTTTACTGTCTGTTGGAACCATGAACTTAACTAATGAAATATATTTGATGGCTAGACAAAAAATTGATTTTATTTGCCAGAAGATAGATGAATAACCCTAAAATCTATGTCATTCATTTCTACAGTAAAAAAGAACTGTTGGGCTAGAATATTTAGTGTTCTCCTTTTGTTGATTTAGTCTACATTAAGCAAATAGATCATGTGAGAATAAACGTTGCAGTTTTTAAGAACTAGCAATCATATAGTTAAGCAATAATATCAGTATCAGCATTTTTCAATGACTAAAGAGAGCTATCAGTGTCCTCACACAATCAAGAAAGGTTTTAAAAGTAGATACATAGGTAATGGACACATGTTATCCATTTAAATTAATGATTCTGTTTTAACTATAAATGTTAAGCAGCATTCTTAAAAATTGCAAGACTGTGAGATTTTGCTAGCATGCTGGATGATTACTCAAAAAAAATGGTAGTGGAAGAAATCAGGGAAAATATATGATATTCTGATGTCTAATGCTATTGCATCTTTTGTTTTAAAATACAGATAAACTAGATATCAGACAATTTATTAATTATTCAAATTTCACATTTGAGATAGTGTAATGTGTGTTAGTTGTCCACATAGCTAGAACTAACACCCAGAATAAACCAGTAATCATAATAAGTAGTTTATAGTTTTGTTTTGTTTTAAATATGGAGCACCATATTAATATGCATGCCAGATACAAGGAACAAAAACATAAAATCACTAATTTTAATCCATGAACTGGAAAATTTCTTCTTTGATCCACCAATAGTATCACTGACAGAGAGATGCTGGTATTCCCAGAGGAAAGTCCAACAAGAAAGCCGATAAATCCAAAATTCTCAAGATAAATCTTGGTCTCTCACTTTAATGATACTGTCTCCTATTAAAGGTTTAAAATATAATCAATGGACAGAGTTGAACAAATTACCTGACCCTATTAACTGCCAAACATATGTCAATACAAATGCACACACATCATTTCACCATTTCGTACAACTTGTATTGTATCCTGAAATGTGTAAAAACAGTTTAATTTATATTTTGTAATACTTATACATTGACTTTTCAGTGTTATTTATGTATTTTTTATAACAATGTGATATGATATATAAATACTATGTATGGGTTTTGACAAGTTGATTTCTCTGTGTCTTAGGTTTTTTACTTTTAAATTTTTGTTTGGTGCTTATATTGATCAATGTAATGTGTTAAATGTCTAGTAAATATACATGATATTTTTATCCTTAGGAAAAATACTGTTAACAGTCTATAATTTTGACATTCATTTATATGATATAAAGTTGTAAAGTGCATATATGTGTCTTGAACTAAATAATTTTTTTAAAATGAAATTATTTTAGATTATTCACCCCTATAACTTGAATTAGGTTGTACAGTATATTATCAGTCTTATGTTGACCTTTGAATGATCTTCCAAAAAAATGATGAATATATTTTATTAGATGAACATATTCATGCTTTTTTATTTTCCCACCAAATCATCCCTCTAGCTTTGATTTTGTTATACTTAAAGCTACTACTGTGCATGATCAATCATTTAGTGCATACCACTCAGGCACTGATAAACTCTAAATGCCAGTCTAAGTTTTCTCTCCACCAAAATACTTTGCTGGTGGCTTCATTTCTCTTCACACAGAAAGCATGAGACCTTAAGGAGTCACAGTGACAACCAAAGATGGACACGGTAGAGTTCAGTAGTTACTGACTGACATTTTCTAATTTGATTATTTAGTTTTTTTCTCAGAGATTTGTCTGCAGAGCATTTCTAATTTTGAGTTTGTCCAAATGCCTGTTTTTAGGGATGTTCAGATATTGGTTGTGATGCAATATGGTGTTTTTTCACTGCTGTGAGGAAATAAAAATGAGCATTTACGAAGGACAGGCTGAGAAAGCAGCTACTGTGCTATAGGAAATGTCCCATAAATGGAGAGGAAACTGAGTCCAAGCAAACCACACCCCAGGTGCTGGGAGAAGGAGAGCTGGTAGAAATCACTAACATGTGCTACACTAATGAGACAGCACTTAACATAGGATTAAAAATTTGGATGAGAATTTTTAAAATGTTTCAAAACCAGGAAACTTTACATTGAAAAATCAAGCTCTCCAAAGAGTTGTTTGTTTATAAAATTATATATTTTGATATAACTCATTTAGTGATCAAAAAGGGAGAGGCTTAAAATGCCAAGAATATATGAACTCATTTTCTATTACTGGGAGAGATCAGTTCTCACATCCCTACCAGCCTCTAAACGAGTCCACTCTCCCCTTCCAATGAACAGAGACTGATTGGCCCTGGATTCTTCCAAAAATTCTCTAGAACTTCTTAAAGTTTCCAGTAACATTCTGAGACTTACAAATAGTTCTGGAAAGGAAATTTGAACTCACATTTGACAAGTTAGGCAGATAAAAGAAATATCAATTTGACTTTATATAAGATAATTGGAAAACAAAAATAAAACTATTCTGTACATATAAACATATCACTTCAATAAATTTTATTTTGGCAAAATAATCTGTAGAAGTTTTGGTTCAAATTAATTCAATATATACATAAAAACAATTGTATCTTGGGGACTCTGTAGAACACTATGTAACCCAAGGGAAATTTTTCATATATCATGAATTTTCTACAGCTAGTTTTACAAAAAATAAGATTTCTCTCAAATCAGTAAAGAGATTAAGACATAGGAAAATGCATCAAAGGGGTCAGGGATTTAGCTCAGTATCTCAAGTGCTTGCCTGGTAAGCAAAGGGTCATGAACTTGATCCCTGGTACCAAAAAAAAAAGAATGAGAAAAAGAAAAAATGGAACATAATTTTCACTTTCAATCTAGAAAAATTTCATTGAATATAGATGCATGTTTTTATTTATCTGGCAACAATAATAAATTGTCAAATAAATTCTTGGTGTTTTCTACTTCAGTTGATACCTGGCCAAGACCCCCAGTCTCCCAAATGATTGTACAGTGAAGGCTTAAATAAATGAGACATGTGGTATGATTTTAGGGCTCCAGGAGGATCAAAAGCCTCTAGAAGAGTTCGAGACTCTGGAGGCAGAGACCAAGAGCCTCTCTGGGAAACCTATTATTTATTAGGTTTTCAAACAGAGAGCGGATACTGAGGAAAGTGTGGGAAATGAGCAGGACCTTGGGAGTCACTTCAAAGACTTCTCTAAATAGTAAATTATGCCAATTTAGGAGAACTGTCTTATCTCTAGGATGACAGTTATGATAGGAGTGAGATCACAGGAGTGAGATGCCTGTAGATACAGTCTCTAGCCACTTAATTGGTATTGGAGCCAAGTGTCCTCAGCTGTGGCCTTATCTTGCCCTTTGAGGCATCTCTGGCATCCAAGGCTACTACAGGCCTCAGCCAGGAGCAGTGATTCATAGAGGTTCACTTACTGTGAATCAGCTCCCACTGCCAGGCAAGGGGCCGAGGCCTAGGACAGACTCATAGATAAACATAGGAAGCCAATTAGTTAATTTTGTCTTGCCACTTTGTAGTGGTCTCCCACAATGCTTGCTATCTCAAGTTTTATTTACTTACACATTTTAGGTAGAAAATGTAATTTTAAATGTAGAATTACATTTTTGTGTTATCTGAGGTTTCATTTCCTTCACTTATAAGGCAAAGTAGTGATAAGAATACCCACACCTATTTGGCTTTCAAAGATTGAGTTTGATTTATCAGAAAGATGTTTGCAACTGGTCACGTTTCTTCAGTGTCTCACTGGAGTCATGCCTCAAATAGTTATTAATAGTCAACAATATCAGATCAGCATTTACAGTAATTGAATAATTTGTAGATTTTTGTGAAAAGATGGGAGGAAGAAACAATGACAATATTTAGTAGTAGTGTGAAATTTCAGAAAGATTTCTTATGGATTAAAAACCAGTGCTCAATTTAATGCCAGCTGAATTAAGTCAGTATGTGCTGAGTGTAGATGGCCCACCTAAGGAAATTTGCCAGCACAAGGAAAGATGTGGCAAAGAAGAGTGGGGTGTCGTGGGTTTGTCTGTTCTGTTTAGAGCGCTTGGTTCTCCTGGAGGAGCTTGTCATGCTAATGTCTCCTATGTGAATTCTGCCATTATCATCAGAGGAGCTCAGGACCTTGTTCCTGAGAGTGGCTGTGGTTCACTTGGGGGAGTTTAGTTCCATAGGTTGAGCATTGCTTCCTGGCTCCGGAGGAGAAGATGGGTGCTGTTTAACCTCAAGGAGGAGCTCATCATGCGGACTTCCTCACACGTACTTGACTATTATAATCAGAGGGGCTCAGGTCATTGTTATCACTGAGGATGGCTGTGACACTTTTCAGGGGAGCCCTGGTCTATATTTTGAGTGTCACTTCTTGGCTCCAGTGTGGAACCCTGAACCTACTGGCATGGATCCTTGAGCACACCCTAGCTTCCACTGCTGACCTTTGGGCCTTCCTAGTACAGACCCATAAAATAGACTTACATGAGTCCTTGTTGTGGACTGTAGACTTCAAGCCGGACTTGTGGGAGACATTGTCATGGGTCTAGGTCTTCAGCTGGACTCATGGAGAACACTGTTGTGGGATCCCGGCCCTCAGTTGAATTTTCTAAGTCGTTAGTGTTGTGGACAGATTTACTATACTTTCTTGTATTTAACTCTGGGTGACAATCATAAAGTAACACTATGAATTCTGTGTCCTGTATAGTTGTTCTCTTTGTAATCCCTGACTACAACAAAGTTCTTGTTAAATAAAATCTTGTAAACATGAAAAAAAAAAAAGGGGGAAGAAGGAAGACAGAGAAAGGAAAGGAGATTAAAAAGGATTTAAGATGTGTTGTGTTCACACACTAATTTCATGCAAGGAATATGTACATTATACAGGACAAAATATAGAAATGAAATATATAGTGAATTAAATTAATAATTCTTTGTCAAGTTTAAATCCAGAGCATTGTACAACTTCATAAAAATGTATTTCAATGAAAACAGTACATAATATTAATGTTCATCACTTAACATGCAAGAATAACCAGAGGAAGTTTGTTAGTCAGCATGAAAATAGGCATGTAATTTACTTCAATTGAAAGTATAATTACTACAAAATAAATTGGAGTTTTTCTTTGGTTACTTTCATGATTATTGCTTTAGAAAATGTATCATTCAATTTATAGTTTATGCTAAGAATATTTAAATTTAAAATGATAGTATGTAATATGTTTTAAAAATATATTTTCTTTGTTAGAGTATATATATATATATACATATATATATATAAAACTTTAAATCACTGTCTTGTTAGCATAAACATATCTTTGTTTTATTGTTTAATTATATTGATTTAAATTCAAGAGTGACCACAGAAATGGACGACCCTTCCAAACATACCAACACTGGACTTATATTCTTACATAATTTATGTCCATGAAGAAATATATTCATATATATATATATATATATAATTTCATCTTAACTGTTCTACAGCAAATTAAATAAAATGAGATGCAGCATAGATGATTTAACATCCAACGACCCAAATGAAATATTACATTCTTTTAAATAAATGCACATATGTATAACACATGGAAATGTTGTGCTAAGGACGTCATACACATAAATGTTTTATAATATGGTTAGGTTTGGTGTATGTGTTTGTGCATGGGTAAGTGAATTCATTAGACAAACACTAATGACCAGTATATTATGTATATGAATAAGTCCAGTTTGGAATTTCTAGTAGTTAAAATGGAAAAATGTAGGAAAGAAGAAAGAAAATGAATTTTGATAATGTATTTAATTTGAGTCAATCTACTTGAAATATTATTTCAACATGCAAGCAATGTGAAATTTATTAATGACATTTTGTTTCCATATGTATTAAGAAATTGAGATATATTTTATAGCTGCCACTTTTTCACACAGACTAGCCCCATTGTAACTGTTCATTGCTTTGTGGCCATTGGATTTTATTTATCAAAACAACTCCATAAAAAGTAGAAAACGTGCTTCTCCACAGTATTTATAGAAAGTAGAAGAAATAATACAATATTTTACCCTGTGGATTAATATTTACCCATTGTACTTATTTGTAGTTGGAAAGAGAAATTTTCAATTTATAAAAATTTGAAACCCTTATAAATATATAATTTTTTCCTAGATCTCCATTTATGAAATTAAATTCAACTGCTATTTAAAGCTATTAAAAGTTTTAAAAATTAAACAAACTAAGCCCTAATGTATATCTTCATATATAAGACAATCCTTTGAAATTTATGTGCAAAACTGAGCTAAAAATGAAATCAGAAAATTATGTAAAATGATTGTTGGCTTTAAGCTCTTATAAAAACATTTTCCTTAAAATATTTTTTTTACTGATTGGTAACTGCTCATATAAGGGAAATAAAAAGAAATTCTTTGGCTAATAGAATTCTTTATAAAATGGCAAATTGACATAGTGGAAAAGGCTTGTTCTAGAAAGTTATGTAGAAATAAATTATAATATTTCATTTTCAACTTACATATAGGTAGCCTTGGTAATGTTACCTAAATTCTTCTGAACAGAAATTTTCTCATTTCTAAATGATTATGCTCTCCTTTTAGAATTAAGATAAATATTGCAAAAGATAGCATTTCAATATCTATGAAAGACTTAATACACATATATTTAAAAGTCAAACAATAGGCTTTAATACATGATAGTATTGGATTTTATGAATTTCACATTTAGTAGTTCTGATATTTTATTGTTGAATTATAAAAAGTCATTCTGAAGAGCATCAAAGATAGATTTCTTAAAATTAAGGAACATATTTTGTATAAGATACATGATAAATTGTCTGCCAAACAATAGTAATGCACAGCGTTAGTGCGCATCTTGTAGTAAACGAGAATAAAGAAGTTTGTAAGCACACTAAATTCATCAAACTCATATATGAATTATCTCTTCTTAATTTTTCAAATTAATAATAATCATTAGAAATCTGGAAGGAAGCACTGAGAAACCAAAATCAACTTAATCAAAATTTTAATATTGACACATCTGGTACTTTCATTTAAAATATTTGAAAATCATAATAACTCTAATCAAACTTCTATTTTTTATGTTATTCCATGATATTTACCTTATTTTACTATAATCTTTTGTGTAAATTTTAGTACATTGTGCTTTTAAAGGAATGAATTCATTTTATCTACATTATTGAACTTGAAGTAGATTTGTACATAGTTTTACTACTTTTATAGTGTTCATGTTCTAACAGTCAATGAATCTTTTTTCATTTCTTACATTGATAATTTCCCATTTTTTGTGTTTTTCTTGGTTATCGTAAGTATTGATTGATCAATTTAACATTTCTTCAAGAACTCACTTTTGTTGACTGAGTCTATAGTTTTCCTGTGTTCAAATATTTGCTTTTTCATTATTTATTATCATTTTTTATTTTGTTTGCTTTATTTTTAAATTATTCATGATTGTCAGTATTATGGAAATTTAGTTTTGATTTGAGATCTTAATGATAGTATTTCATACTATGTATTACCTGTTAGTCATTCACTTAACTGTATCCCACATATTTTTATGTTATAATATCATTTTAACTTTTGAACTAAGTTAAAATATCCATTGACTGTTCTTCATTTATGCAAATTAGTATATTTAGAGATAGTAAATATCATTTTTAAAGTCACTTAATGTAAAAATATTTTTTGAAATTCCAGCAATTTGTCTAATATTGACTTCTAAATTATTGCTTTTGTGAGCTGAGGAATACGTTGCTTAATTTCCATTCTTTTTACTAGATAAAATGCATTTTATGGTGCAGGATGCGGTCTACCTTTATGAATGTTCCATGTGAGCCTGAAAATCATGTGTGCTTTTACATAATCTCTTCCTGTATAATATTCAGTAACTGTAGAGGAAGAGAAGCTAATAGTGCTTTCATGGTAGGTTTATAACTCAGAATGGAAGCGCACTCTGGTTCAGATTGAAATAATAAATTTAAAAATAATCATATGACCTATTGTATCATTTTTGTTCCTTTTTCATTGAAAATTGGGGACATTTAAAAACAAACTGATGTACAGTTTATGGAATCAAACTAAAGCATCAGAATCTTAAGCACTGGGCTCTGAATCCCTGATTTTAACTGGTTCTCAAGTGGAATTTCATATACACTCATATAATGGAATAAGTACTACAATAACTCATTCTATTATTTAAATGTCCAGTAAGTACAAACTGAAAACAAGTTGAAGAAGATTTGCTTTCAACCACTTGAACTGATTACCAGTAAAATAAAATAATAAAAATGTGTTATTTGTATACTCTTATCAAATCTCATACTAGGGAGACTATATGGTATTTATCCTTGTGAGTTTGGTTTATTTCGCTTAAGAGAATGGTCTCAAGTCATGTCCATTTATTTATAAATATCTTGATGTGATCATTCTTTATAGCTGAGTAGTACTCCATCGTATAAAAATGCCACAACTTTTTTATCCATTCCTCAGTTGATGGGCACATAGGTTGTTTCCAAGATCAGGCTATTACAAATTGTGCTGCTATAAACATGGGTGCACATATATCACTGTGGTATGATGTTTTCAGTTCTTCTGGGAATATGCCTAGAAGCGGAATAGCTGGGTCAAATGGGACTTCCAAACCCAGCTTTTTGAGGAATCTCCAGACTGACCTCCACAGTGGTTGCACCAGTTGACACCCTCACCAACAGTGTAGAAGAGTTCCTTTTTCCCCACAGCCTCTCCAACACTTGTTGTTGGTAGTGTTTTCTATCTTGGCCATTCTTTCTGGAGTGAGATGGAATCTCAGTGTGGTTTTAATTTGCATTTCTCTCATGACTAATGATGATGAACATTTTTTCATGTATTTATTTGCCATTCATATTTCTTCATCTGAG